>LBNU01022861.1:32997-66459 GCA_014162995.1 Artemisia annua
ATTGAAGATCATATTTTTCTTAATTGTGAACCCTATTGATCAAGCAGCACATTTTATCTCTAAAGTTTTATAAATTAAGTTTTTCCTTTTAAGTTTTTTTTTTTTTTTTTTTCTTTAATTTTTTAAAGTTTATACACATTTGTTATTATGACTTATATTTTCATTATTTTTATTTGTGCTAATTTTGAGTAATTGAGTGATCCATTTTGCTAACCCAATTTTGTCACGTGAAAAAATCGATATCTACTGGTTAATTTGGTTTTCGTCAAACATTTAGTTTTGTGAGATGGCTAGGAATTACATTTCTTTTGATATATAAAAGGTTATCAAAAGTGGATTTGACATAAGTTTCATAAAATAACAGTTTACAGACAACTTAAATCCGAAGTTCATTTTAAACAATATCCAAAAAAACAACACATGAAGCACTCTCAAACTGCATTTTGCATACAACGCGAGTTAAAACCAGAAGGCGTGTTATGTCAGTGTTACAAGTGAGGATGATTTCGATAGTGTAAACAATGGGAGTATATAAAAGCCGATATCACATAACCTTAAACATAAAGGAGTCAAGGAGTAATTGAGTAAACATGTGAACTATAATAAATAAATTTCCATAACATTCTCGAAAATCAAATACGTGGCATCCACACAAGTAAATCTAATAATTTCACGTCTCTAATGATCCAGTTTAGTATAATGATATCAATGCTAATAATAACCTAGCCATTATTGCATATTTGAGCAGCCTCTTTTCTGAACAAAATCTTAATAGTTATGGAATAGAAATATATAAAAAAAACGTGGACACAGTGAAAATATATATATATATATATATAAACTCATCACCACCAATCACTAAGAAACTACATATTTGTCTTCTTCTCCAACCTTCTTGTTTATATATTGCAGAAATATCTTAACTGAACAAAAAACACATCACTCTCTGACTTGAACCTCTGTTTTTACAGGTAAACAACAACATTTTCTCTGTTTTTATTATTTCTTTACATTCATAATTTTACTCATTTAGTTGTTTTCTAACGGTATATAATATGTAATATGTATTAATTATATGTATCTTTGTGTATTTATTATTATCAAATCAGGAACATATTTTTGCTGAGACTGACTGTTACCAGCTCAGCCTTAATTCACTTTTGCATATAAGGTAAAATATTTACTACTTCATATGATATTAGTTTCGGAATTCTAATATAAATTCTAGTGTTGTGGTTTGTGTTTGTTCTCATTTTCATTTTAAACTTGTTATTTATCATATTGTAATAGGTTAGTTTACATTTTTTACTAGTAGTATTTATTTTTTTGCATATCATATAGTGCTACAGTTTTGCTGTAGTTCAATTGGTTAGTTTTAGACTTAAATTAGATCCTGTTTTAAGTTTTGATTCTGATTTTGTGGAATCAATCCAATGAATCTGCATATTATTTCAGTGATATCTAGCTTCTTATATTAGTATGCATGTTTGTCATGTTTATGAATTTATATTAAGTTTATTTGTAGTAATTTAGAGGATTGTATTGACTTTTTTTTTTATGTTTAAGGTTTTGGAGATCTGAAGAACAATGAAGAATTCGGAATCGGATCAGGCTTTTTTTATTGAGAGTGATGAGGATGAAGACAAGGATTCAATTCGAGGAGAGGACGATGGGAATGATTCTGAATATTCGATTTATTCCGACGATAATCCTCATCAGGGCAAACCTAGCTCCTTAAACCCTTCTTGGCCTCAAAGTTACAGGTATATTCTAAAAGTACTAGATCAGAATATTTTTATGAATTTTGAATCTTGTTTTAAAAATTCTTAAAAAAGTTATGTTTAAGTTTACCTAGTCAAGCTTGTGACGTTTTATCATCCTAAGATCTAGAACTAAATACGACTGGTGTTGATATATTTATGTAAAGATCCGTATGTTATCTGGTGAAACGCACTTACTTGTATCAGTGTGACGAACGAAAGTACTAAATGATTTTCCTTGTTTGGTGTGTTTTAGGCAATCGATTGATCTGTACAGTAGTGTACCATCGCCGAGTTTGAACTTTTTGGGGACACCTAATTTGACGCGATTAGGAAGTTCATTTATTTCATCGACACTGACAAGAAGACACACTCCTGAGATACTCCCTACTTTGAGCAAACCTTTGTTGCCAGACGACCAGCAGCAACCACAAGAAAGACGTAGCTCTCATTCTCTTCTTCCTCCAAGGGGATCGTCTGCTAAGAAGTTGCCGCATTATCAGAAGTCTTCAAAGGCATCACATGAACTCCCTCTTTCAAGGCAATCCTCCTTTGGCCAATCTGTGCTTAACGGTATGCAAATTGAATACGATTCTGTTTTCTAATTTGAGTTTTACTATAAAACCAATTATCGTAAGATAACCGTGATTGATATATAAATGCATGAAAAAAGTACTTCAATTTTGAGAAACGCCATATTATGTATAGTTGTACACTTGCTGATTATGCTGCTTAATATCTAGGATTTTGGGATGGTCCGAAATCTTATATCATACTTTTAGTCTGCAGCTTAGCCTATTGGCATGTTTAACAGTGTGTATACTTCTGGTCCTAGTTCTGTCTCTAAGATTTGCTGGCCAATCTTGATATGGGTCCTTAAGGGCCACGATTTCTAATCGATAGATTTTATATCCTTCACCATCTGATTAAGATGGTCCTTATCTCGGTATGTCTTGAAATTAAAAGGCTGGTTTGATGGACCCCTTTAATTTTTTGTCCCAAGCAGGTTGGTCCCTGTTTTGCTGTTTGGCCTACTCCCTCCTACCATATGTCTTGTAACTAAGATGTGGTCCTTCGATAAGTTGATTATATATGTTGGCTGTGCCATTTGGGATGACAATAGGGCGGGGGTCGCTCCATGATAATTTGGTGTAGGCATATAAATATCTATGTACGAGGCATAAAATCTTTTTCCACGATAATTTTGTGCGAGGCATATACCTGGCATTATACACAAGATATAAAATCTTTTTCCACGATAATTTTGTGCAGGCATAAATGTTCTCTGTGGAGTCGGGCTTCTTTCGATTCCTTATGCAGTTAAAGAAGGAGGATGGGTTGGATTGTCGTTATTGTTACTCTTTGGTGTCCTTTCGTTCTACACTGGAATCCTCCTTCGATACTGCTTGGATAGTCAGCCTGGCCTCGAGACTTATCCAGATATTGGACAGGCTGCCTTTGGTACCACAGGACGTTTAATCATATCGGTAAGTTTATTTACTCAACTACTTGAAGAGAACATAATCAATTACATACACATAAGAGTTGTTGCTGATAGTTTTATCTTTTTCTCTTGGTTTCTGTCTCCCCTGCAGATTATTTTGTACGTCGAGTTATATGTAAGTATCTATTGCCAAATTGGTTGCTTGATTACCACTTTAAAATTTATGCTAAATTCACTTAGTATCTGTCGTTTTTTTTAAATGATGTGCGGGAGTTACCGTGCTAAACAAGTATTGTCATAGTGGTTGCTTTTTTGATACGGTTATAAATATGATCTATTGTCCGTGGACTGCAGGCATGTTGCGTGGAATATATAATCTTAGAGAGTGATAATTTATCGTCTCTATTTCCAAATGCACATATAAATCTAGGAGGATATATACTCAATGCACATTATTTATTTGCAATTGCGATCACTATTGCTGTGCTTCCTACAGTTTGGCTGCGCAACATGAGTGTTCTCAGTTACATATCTGGTAAGTAATATGATTATTCTAACAGTTCGTATCATGTAGACTTTTTTCCAATCTTTAAAAATTTGTGTGTTTTTATCCAGCTGGGGGAGTGGTTGCATCTATTCTAGTGACCGTTTGCTTGTTTTGGATTGGCTTGGTGGACAATGTTGGTTTTCAAATCAAGTCCACAAGGACCTTGAATCTCTCCAGTTTCCCTGTGGCTATAGGGCTTTATGGATACTGTTATTCAGGACATGCCGTTTTTCCTAATATATATACATCTATGGCGAAAAGAAGTCAGTTTCCTATGGTCCTCTTAACTAGGTAAAGTACTAATGATTCAGTTTCTATATATTGTATTTTCGTTACCAATTTGTGTACGTTTTGACAAGTCTATTTTCTATGCAGCTTTGGAATATGTGGTGTTCTTTATGCTGTAGTTGCTATAATGGGATACATGATGTTCGGGGAATCAACAGAATCACAGTTCACTCTTAATTTACCAACAAATTTGGTTGCATCCAACATTGCTGTGTGGACTACAGTAAGTGAACTAAAAATTACGGCAAATATAACACTTAGTTTCCGAAATCTTTGTGCACTCATATTCTTCATTTGTTATTTTGCAGGTAGTCAATCCATTTACCAAATATCCTTTTTGCTTGAATTACTGTTACATTTTCTATTAGCATTACTAAATTTTATAAATAATCCCATCATGCAGTTAATTGCATTTCCTTAACTAGAATCACGTATGCTTTGACCATGTCTCCGGTAGCTTTGAGTCTTGAGGAGTTGCTACCATCAGATCGTATGAAGTCTTATATATATCCCATCCTTATTAGAACGTGTTTAGTGTTCACTACCTTGGGTGTAGCCCTTTCAATCCCCTTCTTTGGTGAGTCCTAACATTATGCATCCCTAGCTACAGTTGCCGTTAGTTTCTTGTATATATGCTAAAGATCTTCACTAATTCTTAATACAGGTCTTGTGATGTCACTCATTGGATCTTTACTGACAATGCTTGTGGTAAGTTCACATCTTTTCACTTACCCTTTTCTACAATATCTATGAGGGTACCAATATACAAAATATAAATTAACGTGATCCTGTTTGTTGCAGACGTTGATACTTCCATGTGCTTGCTTTTTAAGCATCACAAAGGGAAAGATAACTCGCTTTCAGGTATAGACATATAACATTCATTTGAAGCCGCGTGTCAACTTTCATATACTCTATTTGTCCATTTCTTAACTCTCGTGTTTCTGTTTGATTGGCAGGGATCACTCTGTGCGTTTATCATTGTGGTTGGTGTTGTCTCTTCAGTTATTGGAACCTATACATCGCTATCTGAAATCATTCAACTGCTGCTCTGATTATGTTTTACTAGTACTTATTTTTTAAGCCTGCTTATTGAGTTTGATGAGTATAAAAATAGATTAGACCCCCTTTTTGGTTTTTATGGGATATTTTACTATTATTATTTTGCTTGTATTGTATGTTGGAATTGTTTGGTATGGAATTTTGTCTCTCCTCTCTTGTGGAATTACCATGAAGAGGGGTTGTTCCTATCTTTGTGTGTATTATTTGAATGAATATGGTCATTTCTACATGTTTCTTAAAATAGTTTGATTCATACTATTTGTTGAGAGACATTGTCAAACCCATAACTATTGCCAAATTACATGGTTAACATTCATATACATTGTAATGTTTGGATCAAAATGGGTTCGCAAGGCCTTGACTTCACTGGCACATTATTTCCACATTTCCTTTTGTTTTAACTTTGGATGCTGATTTTTTGTGCTCCAATGTTATACATCAGCTTTTAGTGGTTTTGTTGGTAGCTCTCGTCAAAGTTTATGGTCCAAGATTGGAGTTCCTTTTGAGAGCTGTACTTTCCTTTCCTTTCTTGTGGTTGGCAAAGCTTGGAGATGGTCTATGTTTTGTAGGTGGTTTCATAACTGTTGTTTGATGTATATCTTTGGTTAGTCATTTATCGTTTTTGTGGGATGTCATAAACGATTAATGGTTGTTCAAGCTCCGCTTGAGGTCAATGTGGTATTTCTGCCACATTCCATTGTACTTAAACTTTCTGTGATTAATATATTTTACCGGGGTAACCCTTTACCCAAAAAAAAACTTTGTAAAACTTAGGGGTTGTTTGGTTTATAACAAGGAATCACTAAGGCATTGGAATGAGAACTGGTTGGTAAACCCACCACCCGCCCTTGGTGGGTTTAGACTATCCATAAGTTTGTGAGTTGTGTACACATTTTCAAATTTAAACTTATTAACCAAACATCAATACTAAGATCCGGTGTTATGGTGTACCTCACCACTTGCGGTGGTGCACCGCCACGCTCCATGCCCCTTTACGGCCAAACACCACCACGCGCGATAGGTGTTTATTTTGGTTGGTTTGGTGGTGCAGACCGCCTAACGAAACGCACATCTTTTAATTTTGTTTGTTAGTGTGTGAGGTATATTGTGAGGTATATTTGTATTAAGTAAGATATTTTAATGTGTTTGCATGGTTAGGTGGTCACCATTACGCCTGATAGATGGTGGGTTAGGTGATGTGCTGAAAATTGATGTGCCGTTGAGGTAAAGGTGGTGGGTAAGGTGACCATTACACCCAACCTAAGAATGAAAATGTAGTTTTGTGTTTAAGTGAATGCTTCAATGTTGCTAGTTCTAGTTTACAGATGATTTGTAAAAGCTAGTGTTTGGTTGTCTGTTTTTCTTCTTGTTTTGCTGGTGCTCTTGGGTGCTTGGCATGTCAATGCCCCATTTCCATTTTGCTTGTACTCATGTATATATCTTTTGACGAGTGCTAATATATATTCACCTTATCACACAAAGAAGGGGAAAAAGAAAAAAAGAAAAAAAAGAAAGAATAAAAATCATTTCTCAATAACCAATTAACACTCCCTTAATTAATGGAAATGATTGAAATAAGCTTATTATGCTTCAAAGGTTGGACCCTACATTTTATGATACGGCATTGATCAAATTAAAGGTTGGACCCTGCATTTTAATTACTTAATTATGGTCTCATAATCTTATTTATCTTTATTTGCTTTGTAACCGATCGATCTAACCAATTAACTTAAAAAAGTTGAGTCTCAATCCATGTCACATCTAACACGAAAATTTACCATAAATCTTGTTACCTAATTGTAACAAAACGAATTCCAAAAATCACATCCTAAAATAAAATGTTCTAGAATTAATTAAAGATTGCCTTAAAAACGTATCCTTCAAGTTTAAATATCCCTTCTGAGCTCCCCATGCACGTAAAACATACAATCTTTTTTTCTTTTTTTTAATAAAATTTCATTCAATTCAAATCATATATATATTCTTCATAAAAATTAATTTCCAAATAATCTCTAACAAAGTATCGAAAAATCTGCACATCATTCGCTCTTTTTCATTTAATTAATCAAACCATCATATTCTTGACGCTGTTTCATCGTTCCAATAACACAACTACCGTAAGTTTGATATAACCTTACAGTAATTATATATTTTCTACTATACGTACACAATCATGCATGAATATTCTTGTAAAATTTTTATCACTCTAGATTTATTTTTGTATAATATATTTGGCTTTAATTTATTTCTTTTTTTGATTGATCATTGATTCATTGGTGACTAAAGATTTAGTTTTTCTATTTGTGTATAACTTTAGTTCATGTGTTTTTCTTCAGTTTAGGGTGGATCGCGCAATTTGTACGTGTTTGGTTTGTTAAAGTAGTTAAATTTGAAATCTTGATTATAGATTTATAGATTCTTGATTTTCTTGATATTTGAGAGTTAGGGTTTTTGGATATAGAATTGAAGTGTGTTATGGAAGAGGGTATGATGAAAGGGTTATCAGGAAATTCGGATAATAGTTTAGAAAACGAGCTTGAATTAATACTTAGACATAGGGAAAGAAGGGCGGTAATTTTGGATCAAGAAAGAGGGATGGGTATGAATATGCATAGGAGTGGTAGTGCTCCACCGACTGTTGAAGGGTCGTTAAGTGCGGTTGGAAGTTTGTATAGGAATAACGATATTGATCATGTTGATAACGGAAATAGTATTAGTACTAGCGGAGTGTTGACCGAAGAAGAACTAAGGTCTCATCCTATGTATTTGTCATATTACTATGCTCATGGGAACTTTAATCCAAGACTACCACCTCCATTATTGTCGAAAGAGGATTGGCGGGTTGCTCAAAGGTTTCAAGTAGGAGGGGGGTCTTCGTCTTCTGAAGGAACAAAAGATTGGTGGAAGAAGGAGTCGGGGAATGATAGTGGTAATAGTTCTTCATTGTTCTCGATGCAGCCTGATTTAGGTATACATAAGGGGACAGAATCTGATCAATGGGTCACTAAAAGTGATGGTTTGATTGGTTTGCCGAGTCCTTCAATGGGTGGTAGAAGAAAAAGCTTTGCAGATATTCTTCAGGTTAATAAATTAGTATGAATCTTTATGAGTAAAAGTCTTTCCTTTTGTAGCATTTGTTACTTTATTAAATTTTGTTGTGATTCGTTTTGTGTAGGAAGGACTTGAACCACGTGCTTCGTCATCCAATAGAATATCTCGTCCCGCAAGCCAAAATGCAATATTTTCTAGTTCTTTTACACCGGTTGTGGGCCCATCTACATCAGCAAGTAGCACACCCGAGCCTCAACTGGCCAGGAGAGCCCCAAGTACTGGCCTTCCTCCTGTGAGTAGCGTGGTTCGCCCTGCTGTTGATGTAGCGACTTCTTTTTCTAGTTTGAGCATCTCAAAAGGCCGACTTCCTGATGGAGATAGTTCTTCACAATGTACTTATCATGATGCTATGAATGATCAAAGGCTAAGTTTTCAGCATAACTCAAGAAAAGATGATTTTGGAGCAGTCAATTTCCACAGGAGAGCGGTTTCCTCTGCTGATCTCAGTTCTGACCGACATATGTTTGACTTTTCAAACTTTGAAGGATCCAATTTACGTAATCAAGTCGATAATATCCATGGTATAGATTTTTCTGGCCGGGTGCCTAATCGACACATGTTTGACTTTTCAAAGTTTGAAGATTCTAATGTACGTAATGAAGTCAATAGTTTCCATGCTATGAATTTGTCGGGTCGGATGCCTAATCGATACACTCCTGTAAATAATCACCTTCCTTCAGGTAAACTGTGTTACTGCTTTGTTATTGTTACATTTTACCATAATAGT
Source organism: Artemisia annua (assembly GCA_014162995.1). Lineage (NCBI taxonomy): Eukaryota > Viridiplantae > Streptophyta > Magnoliopsida > Asterales > Asteraceae > Artemisia > Artemisia annua. Next base: position 41,937 of record LBNU01022861.1, read on the forward strand.
TCCACCACTCATAATGCTTGTGATAGATTTTGTGACTTCATAAATGCATATACAGAACAAATGAACAATATATATATTGATAAATTTTACCATAAAAAGTTTATGCTTTCAGAGTGTCATTCTTGCATAGTGTATTTCACAAGATTGCATAGTTGCACTTTCTTAATATATTTCAATTTGTATATCCAGCTTCAGCTTTAAACACTGGTGGAAATGAGCAATTAATGAGACGATGCAACTACCCGCCAATGTCTTGCATGCATTCACCACTAATGGATTCTCGGTATGTTTCACATGGGCATGAAGATATGCAAGCCCTTCACAAACTGTATCTTGAAGCACTGCTTGCTCAACATAACCAGCATTACGGTTCACCACTTTTTGGCAGATCAGGCAGTTTAAATCATATATATGGGAATCCTACATATGGTCGTGGTATACCGTATCATAGAAAATTAGTGGAAAGTTCTAGACTTTTGTCGCAGCAAGAACGGGCTATGCAATTTGCTCCATCTTTTAGAAATACAGTGTGTGATATTATTTCAGATCAAAGATATGTTTCGTCGTTGTTGGATGAGCTTAAGAACAATAAAAATAAGTCTTTTGAGCTCTCTGATGTTGTTGGTCATCTCATTGAATTTAGGTATTCTGAGTTTTTCTTAATGATTTTATTCGTTTTCCTTTTCATTTAGATTAATTCTTCATTGTCTTGTTTTTGTCCATTTTATGTTGTAGCACGGATCAGTATGGAAGCAGATTTATTCAGCAGAAACTTGAAACAGCAAGCGTTGCAGAAAAGAATTTAATATTTCCGGAGATTATTCCTCATGCTCGTAATTTGATGACTGATGTCTTTGGGAACTATGTTATACAGAAGGTATTTCTAATGATTGATCATCTGTTTATTTTGCAGTATTTTTAAACTTAATATGTTTTACATATTATGTAGTTTTTTGAGCATGGAACTGAAAGTCAAAGAAAGGAGTTAGCTGGACAACTTCTGGGTCATGTTTTGCCTCTTAGTCTTCAAATGTATGGCTGCAGAGTCATTCAAAAGGTTTGTATCTAAAGACCCAAACCCATCAATCTTTTTTAGAAAATATCCATTTTGGTTACATAATTTTGGATTTTTGTCGTTTCAATCTTTCATGCTATTTGTAAGCTATATCTGCCCAAGACCCGGCAATATTGCCATGACCCAGGTATATCCGGCCATGACCCGGCTGTTCCGGCCTAGACCCAGGTATATCCGGCCATGACCCAGGTATATCCGGCCATGACCCGGCTGTTCCGGCCTAGACCCGGCTATATCCGGCCATGGCCTGGCTGTTCCGGCCTAGACCCGGCTAAATCCGGCCAAGACCCGGCTGCTCCGGCCATGACCCGGATATATCCGGCCATGACCCGGCTATTCCGGCTATAGCCGGGTCTTGGCCGGATATAGCCGGTTTTTTGCCGGAATAGCCGGATTTTTGCCGGAAAAGCCGGGTCTTCGCCGGAATAACCGGGTCTTGGCCGGATATAGCCGGGTCTTCGCCGGAATAACCGGGTCTTGGCCGGATATAGCCGGATTTTTGCCGGAAAAGCCGGGTCTTCGCCGGAATAACCCGGTCTTGGCCGGATATAGCCTGATTTTTGCCGGAAAAGCCGGGTCTTCGCCGGAATAACCCGGTCTTGGCCGGATATAGCCGGATTTTTGCCGGAAAAGCCGGGTCTTCTCCGGAATAACTGGGTCTTGGCCGGATATAGCCGGATCTTTGCCGGGAAATCCGGGTCTTGTTTGTATAGTGGTGGTTTAGCAAGATATAACCACAAAATGTCACATTATAAAAACTCAAAGCGTGATTAGTCATCTAATTTTTCATATAAGCTTCACAATGGAGTTTAATTTCGCATCTTCCTAGAATGTTAAACGGAAATCGAGTCTTGAACATACAACCAGTGTATTACCGTCAAAGAACACACGCTATTACCAGTTGTATGTATCATTAGTTCTCGATAACAGTTGCACGGTGCTTTACTGTACCGCAACTTCAGCAAAATTGTCAGTTGATCCTCGTAAGAGATCACTACTGCTAGGAAACATGATGGTCAAATCTTTTATCTACACGAATAGTTTGGGGGTTAAAGGTGACTTGTCAGAACCATGGTCCCATAGCCGTTAGTCGTAGTTGTAATTAAATTATACTTGAGTAGTAATGTTTAAAGTGAATTAAAAGTAGTGTTCGAGTTTCAATGCTTGGTTTAGGGTGTGTTTGTCACGGTTAGCGTTAAAATTGTAATGCTACCTTTTCTAAAATAAGCAGTTTCTTTACGAAACCCTTTTATAATACAAACATTACTGATACAGCTAGTTTTGCAAACATAGTAACTTCTTTATATTTAGGTTCAAAATGGATTTAGGATGTCTGGTGTCTTATTTTGTAATGTTTCAATGAAAGAACAATCAATCATGCTGTGTTTGTTATCTAGTTCTAAGGTTGTTATTAGCTTTTGATTTTCATTTCATTTCATTGTCACTTGATAGAGAATACCGACATATGTTGTTCGTACTATGTTATGGTTATACCTTCCTTTTAGGCTCTAGTACGATATCTGCAACTTCTTTTGGCATTTAAGTGACGTTATCTTGACTACTTGTTAGTTATTGTCATTGTATGATTATAGGTTTTTATTCATCCATTTCTTCGGTAAAAACCGAGTAAGTTTTACCAATATGAATGTGCATTCACGATTTTAGTTTACTACAAAGGCAAGTATATACTTGCTTCATAATCCCTTCAAGGTTTTTGGGTACAAATCTTCCATTGACTTCCAGTGGTGGGCTATCTTGATAACATTCTTTTCTGGGATATTCAAATAATTCATATTATCTATCTACGCAGGCATTGGAGGTAGTTGATGTTGAGCAACAGAACCAAATGGTAACTGAGCTTGATGGTTCAGTCATGAAATGTGTTCGTGATCAAAATGGTAATCACGTGATCCAGAAATGTATTGAATGTGTGCCTCAAGAACAGATCCAGTTCATAGTTTCATCTTTTATTGGGCAAGTTGTTTCTCTTTCATCACATCCTTATGGCTGTCGGGTCATACAAGTAAGAACTTCAACCCATATATTAATTCCTCTAGTTTATTAGAAGCTATTCTTCTAAATTTTTAACGTATTTGACATTGATAGAGGGTTTTGGAGCACTGTGATGACCTAAATACACAACTTGTATTGGACGAAATCTTGAACTCAGTTTATACTCTAGCACAAGACCAATACGGTAACTATGTTATTCAGGTACAAACATAATCTAATGTGAGTATTTGACTGCCAAATGTCCAAACAACCCCTAAAAAGTTGATATTTTCTCAATTAGCATGTACTGCAACATGGCAAACCGCGTGAGAGATCTATTATTATCAGAAAGCTTACAGGACAAATAGTAAAGATGAGTCTTCAGAAGTTTGCTTCCAATGTTGTCGAGAAATGCTTGGCTTATGGAAGCCCAGAGGAGCGTGAAATCCTTGTAAAGGAGATGCTTGGTTCCACTGATGAAAATGAGCCTTTACAAGTAACAAACTTAATATCATTTTCCACTACATTTCCCCTTTTGTCCCTTCTTTATATCCGCTGATGAATGCTCTTTTGGTCAATATACAGGCAATGATGAAAGACCCTTTTGGGAATTATGTGGTACAGAAGGTTCTAGAAACTTGTGATGACCAGACCCGTGAATTCATCCTCTCACGTATAAAGGTCCACTTGGCTGCTTTGAAACGATACACATTTGGTAAACATATTGTCTCTCGTGTGGAAAAGCTGGTCGCATCAGGAGGTGAGAAACATGTATCTAATTAAAAGCTTGTTATTTCAAGAAAATCAAGGTTTGATGTTTATTTCGCTCACAGAGCTATTTATTAATTCTATTTGCAGAAAGGCACATTGCAGCATCAGCTTCATCGAGTTCTTGAGGTATCCTGCTTTTGATTGAAAACTAATAAGGGCGCGCCACAATAAACTTTTGGCTAATTTGAGGTCTATGTGAATATGAGGTTTGAAATTTTTGATCCAATGGTAAAGTAAGATAGGACATTGAGAAGGCTGTATATGGGGCGGGGTGTTCATTTTGGTAGTTATACATATGGTTTTTTGTATATCTTGCAAAGAGACAACTGTAAATGATCGATGATCGCTTTTGGTAGAAAAATTAGCATGCGAACATGGTATGAGGCTTATGTGTAGCACCTATTATATGTAAATATTCTGGATTTTGATTTTCAAGAGAAATTGTTTCGGAAAAATACAGTTTTGTTTCATGAAATGGTAATTGTTAATGTTGGTTTACTGGTCCAATATGTTTCATCATTTATTATGTTCATTATAACTATAAGTTTATTGCACAAAATATAAGTCTAACCAGAGTACTTGATCATTATTTATGTACAATCTGTTCCATCGATAACTTACCGAGATTCTTAATTGGTTGATCCATTGGCATCCTCTTGTTGCTTCTTTTCATTTTCTTTTGCAACCAAAATTTGTTCCGCCGCCTTTGCTGCTGCCTCTTCATTTTCTTTCCTCTTCACATCAAAAAACTCAATGAGACCACTAAGAGCAATGTCAGGGTCGTCATCCTTGAAAAGTTGCTCTGCTACTTCAGCTGGGGTAATGGCCACCTCGGAGATCAATTCCTCAATTTCCTCAAAAAGATTGTGTTCACTGATATTGAGATAGTTGGAGGCTAACAATTTGAAGCCACTCGGGGTGCAGTATGACATGTGTATGTGAACATCCATACGACCTGGTCGAAGAAGTGCAGGATCAAGTTTGTCCTTCCTGTTTGTTGTGAATATGATGATCCTTTCATCGCCGCAACTTGACCATAAGCCATCAATGAAATTAAGAAATCCCGACAATGTTATCTGATCACAACATTTACTAGATTCATAAATAACGGTAGACATTCGCGTTACTAATAATTTCTACTTTCTATTGCTAATTAGTGTTTGAGTTAATACTTAGTTATCTTATATATATTATAAAAAAAAAATTCTATAGTAAAAAGAAAAAAAAGAGAGAGAATTACCTTGTTTTCATTTTCAAAACTTGGGTGTTTATTTTTCTGAGCTAAAGCTTTGGCAGCTTCTACGTTTAACCGATCGTGCAACTCAACCGAACAATCAATATCCTCCACCACCAATATCGATCTATTTGCGGTCGTTACCAGCAACCTCCTCAACTCCGAATTCGACTTAATATCAGTCAGCTGCAAGTCATATATATCAAAATTCAAGTAATTGGCCATTGCCGCAACCAAACTAGATTTCCCGGTCCCAGGAGGACCGTACAACAAATAACCTCTCTTCCACGCTTTTCCAACAGTCCTATAATACTCTCTCCTTCTCAAAAATCTATCCAAATCGCTTATCACTTTCTCCTTCATATCTGTTATAGTAAAGAGTAAGTTAGTACTTAGTTATGGTTTATAAAAAGGTTTATAACATGACGAAGTGGTTCATACTTTTGTTTACCATAGTAGAAGCCTATTTAATGTTTACTTGGCATGAAAATGTCTAATATCTTAAACCTCTTCCCAATTTAATGCATTTGAGATATATGGGATGTTTGTAAAATTCTAAGAAGTTTATATGTAGTGGAAATAGGTTTATACAACAAAAGATTTAAGAATTAGTGATATGAATCAATTTTTTGTAAAAATTTATCATAGTGGATGCCCTAATCTCATATCTAAGGGCATCAACTATGAGAGGTTTATGAAAATATCTAAAATTAATGAAAAGGTTTATCTTTTGCTTCAACCATAATGAGCTTATTGTTTATTTTATGTGGCATGAAGAAGTCCAAAATTCATTGTATGTGCTCTAACTAAATATATATGTAATTAATGTTTAGGGGGAAATTTTGTTTTGTTTTGTTTGTTGTTGTTTTGTCATTTTTGTACACTTCCTTTTTGTTTTCTTCTTGGCGGTACTTCTAACAGAAAGTTGCAAAAGAAAATTACAACATGTAAGTGTTATATGATAGGTTAAGGCTCAATTCTAATATGGGTTTAGGATTAGGTTTATGATTAAGTTTGCTTGTTCACTGGGCTATATGTTTGTTATAAATACGTATGCAATTCTTATGTAATCGCAAAAAACAATCCACAATAGATCTCTTTGATGTTTTACATAGTATCAGATTTTCAGATATGTTCCACATATCTTATTATTATTATTATTATTATTATTATTATTATTATTATTATTATTATTATTATTATTATTATTATTATTATTATTATTATTATTTAAATAAGAATAATTGCATATGTATGTATGTATTACAAACACATAGTTTAGTGAACAACAAATTTAACCCTAAATTACCTAATGGACCTTAAATTGACGATTAGAGTTGGGCTTTAATCTATCATCTAACAGACGCTTAGCCCAAGTATCATATTTGGTTATTTACTAAAATCGCCCTTTGGGAGGTTCATGGGAGAAAATTGAGTTATTTGGGCCCAGGGGGATTGACTGCACGAACTGCTACTTTTCCAATACGAGATATTAATTCATTCGGGAAGTGGTGTTTCCAGTGGCGGACGGGTGAGTAACGCGTAAGAACCTGCCCTTGGGAGGGGAACAACAGCCGGAAACGGCTGCTAATACCCCGTAGGCTGAGGAGCAAAAGGAGGAATCCGCCCGAGGAGGGGCTCGAGTCTGATTAGCTAGTTGGTGAGGTAATAGCTTACCATTACTGTACGACACTTTATTCGATCACTAATCCAATCTAACCGCTCTGTGTTTTTAGTTTTTATGCATATTAACAATCCACAAACAAGTAAAAAATTTATATCTTTCAGTAAGAAGTGTTTTTCCGGAAGGCTCCAAATCAACACAAACTCGGTTTCTAACCTCCAAAAAATCCAAACAGTCCATTGCAATTGTTATGTTTTCATTTTCTGAGAAAAATAAGTATTCATAAATACGTATTAATATTATACCATTATCTCACATATGTGTTATACTTGTAACTTAGTAGACACAGTTTTACATTTTCTTCTTTCTCTGCTTTCTATCTATGTATTGCTTAATTAGCTTAGAGGTTAAATTAGCTTTGTACATACCGGTATCCATCGCGACCGTGGCAAACGTTGCTGGATGATCTAAATTAACCGACGTCCACTCCGTAGGATACCGTCGATAATTCATTTTTCTATCCACCGTAAATAACTTCAGGGTTTTCTGTTGTAGTTTCTTATCTTTAGCACTGTTTATTATAAACGGTAAATATGAATCCAACGCAATATCTTTATGTTTTCGATGAAACGTGAGTTCTAACGATCGAAGATCAGTTCGAGACGATCTATTACCCGAATCATCGAAATTGAAATACTCTCGTGTTGCCCTATTTTTAGATACCAACTCCCACTTGAACGTGACTCCGTCAAAAATATCTATAAACTCTTCGTTTATTTCCATTTCGAGGTTTATTTCTGTTTCGTTAGGGTTTTTTGTGACTTTCAAACGGTGGATATTTGATGAGATACGTGAAGCGAGGTAGAGTTGTGTGGCGGTATAGATTTCGTTGTCACTAAACCCTTCGGATTCATAGATGACTAAGGTTAAGTGTGTGGAAAATTTGTTGATGAACCTTTGGACCCCGAGTTGAAGGTAGTCTCTGTACTCACGTGGTAAGTAATCTCGAGCAACGCTCCGAACAATCATTGCAGCCGCGGCAATGGAGCCGATGGTGGAGATCAGTGTGTTAGCTGAGCTATATTTGGACTTACGCGATGATGAGGAAGAAGAAGACATTTTGGAAAATGTAAAGAAGCTGGTGAGAAAATATTGAAGATCTATAGTTTAATTTATATGTCGCATGCAAGACAGTTGTATTGACGTTGATTGTTTAACATGGATGGATCATCGACAAAAGATCCCACGTACTCAAAGGTGTATTAAATTATAATCATCTAGATAAACTGAACCAAGTGGCTTTTGGCTAACGTTGGTGGCTCACTCGTCATTAGTTAAAGAATTTATGACATCAGTGGTGTATAAATTTTAAAAAACAAAACTTTATCATATCATCCAAACATTGTATAATTTCGTATACATTAAGGTTGGCCTCACATATTTTACCCTTTTGGCTATGAGGAATGATATGTCCACAAAGAAAATCTCACACAAAAGATCCACAAACTGACGTGGCGGCATGTCATTGGTGGCTTTGTCTCCCCTCTCTCTCATTGAGCTAATCATTTTCCGCCACATCGGTTTGTGGATCTTTTGTGTGAGTTTTTCTTTGTGGACCTATCATTCCTCTTTGGCTATTTAAAAGGACACTGTTTGCAGTATTAATTACAGTATTAGTTATTCGTCACAAAAGCTCAGGAGAGAAAGAATTTTCCCAAGAATATTATATACGACGACCTTAATTTTCTGATGAAAGTTATTGTTCATTAATTTGACAGGCACCTTAGGGTCGAGCAGGTCGAGCTTGACCAAATTGGCAAATCCATTTGTTTCTGTCTTCTTTGTGAAAAGTTGACTAATTTGAATTATTTTTTTCCCTTGGGCTACCTATTTAATCAGACTTGAGCCATACTTAACGGATTAACTTCACTTATTAGTTTCAATTCGGGCCCATATTCAGTATATGAGTATGCTAAACGACATCCTTAAACCGGCCATTATATCACCGTTACTCAAAGACCAGGTGGTGTATGTGCAGTGACGGATCGTGAACGCCTTTGTTCTTAAAAAAAATAATAATAATAATAATAAAAAAAAAAAAAAAAAAAAAAAGAAAAAGAAAAAGGAAGCCCTCTTAGCCCTTGCTATTCTCCGCTCCTGTGTATGTGACCATTTGCGCCACATACCAACAGTAACATTACGTAGGCACCGCTAACGGTGGATGGTTCACATCCCTCTCCTGAATTTTCTCCATACACTTCTAATATCTCATTATCTTTTCGAATTAACACGCGAACATGGTATGAGGCTTATGCATAGGATCTAGTATATTTATGTAAATTCGATTTTGATTCTGAAAAGATATTCTTTTCAACTCAGTTACAAATTTTATTATATATGTTATAAGTTCGTTACGTGAATTGCAAATCTAACAAGAGCATGCTGTCTTTATTCAATAACAGCACAAAAATTCATAATTGATAAATCCATTAGCATGATGTTGTTGCTTTGGCCTCTTCATTATCCTTCCTTTTGGTATCCAAAAAATCAACAAGACCATTAAGAACGATGTTAGGATCATCGTCTTTGAGAAGTTGCTCTGCTACTTCAGCAGGGGTGACTGACACCTCGCTGATCAAATCCTCGATTTTTCTAAAAAGATTGTGTTGGGTGATATTGAGGTAGTTGGATGCTAGCAATTTGAAGCCACTCGGGGTGCAATATGACATGTGGATGTGAACATCCATACGACCTGGCCGAAGAAGTGCAGGATCAAGTTTGTCTTTCCTGTTTGTCGTGAATATGATTATTCTTTCATCACCGCAACTTGACCATAAGCCGTCGATGAAATTGAGAAACCCCGACAATGTTATCTGATCAAGACAATCATTAGATTCAAAATATATATAGAAAATTTTCTGTAACCAATATACTTTGCTAAAGATCATTTTAACAACTTGGATGGCTTTGAATTTATATGTTGACAGAGTACTCGGAGTCTCGGATAATGAATAGGATCGATAGCTAGATAATATTTCTGCATAGAATTAATATTGTTACCAACCTTGTGTTCATCCTGGTAACCATGTCGGTGACTTTTTGGAGGTAAAGCTTTCATAGCTTCTAACTCAACCCGATCATGCAACTCAACCGAACAATCAATATCCTCCACCACCAAAATTGATCTATTTGCAGTCGCCACCAACAATCTTCGCAGTTCGGAGTTTGTTGAAATGGAAGTCAACTCTAAGTCATATATATCAAAATTCAAGTAATTTGCCATAGCCGCAATCAAACTAGATTTCCCCGTCCCAGGAGGACCGTACAACAAATAACCTCTCTTCCACGCCTTTCCAACTTTCCTATAATAATCTCTCCTTCGTATAAACCTATCTAAATCCTCCATCACTTTCTCCTTCATGCCTATTAAAATATCGAGTTAGTTATAGTAGTTAGCTACATACACTAGCTAGCCTTGTATCTATTTAGTAATATAACTAGGTCATTCTGTATTGTAGTTGTAACTAGTACAAGTACAACACAGAATAACGTCCTTGGTAACAAAACATATAAACACAATTTACAATTAGTTCCTTATTTATACTACTTAGCTTAGAGATTAAATTAGGTTAACACATACCGATATCCATAGCCACGGTTGCAAATTTCGCAGGATGATCTAAATTAATCGACTTCCAATCCGTCGGATATCTTCTATACATCGTCTTTTTTTCAACTGTAAATAGTTTCACTGTTTTCTGTTGTAGCTTCTTAATTTTAGCATCGTTTAATATAAACGGTAAGTAAGAATCCAATGTAAAATCTTTATGTTTTCGATGAAACGTAAGTTCCAACGATCGAAGATCAGATCGTGAAGATCTGCCCGAATCATCATGAACGATATATTCTCGTGTAGCCTTGTTTTTAGATACTAAACACCATGTGTATTTGATTCCTTCGTAAATATCTATAAACTCTTCGTTTATTTCCATTTCAAGGTTTATTTGTGGCTCGTTTGGGTTTTTGGAGACTTTTAAACGGTGGATATTGGATGAGACGCGTGACGCTAGGTAGAGTTGTGTCGCGGTGTAAATTTCGTTGTCGGTTAGGCCGTCAAATTCGTAGATGATCATGGTTAAGTGTGTGGAGAATTTATTTATAAAGTTGCGGAAGGTGAGATGAAGGTAGGATTGGATTTCGGGTGGTAAGTATTCGCGGGAGATGCTACGGACTACCATCGCAGCTGCCGCGATAGAGCCGATGGCCGAAATTACGGTTTTGGCTGTGGTGATTTTGGATTCAGTTGATGAGTCTGAAGACATTTTGGAGTAGTTGGTAATAAGAAATTATCGAAGAAGAATGAATATATATTGTGGAAAACGTTACATTGACGTTTTAATCCATTGGTCTAGACAGATGATACCAAAAAGTCTACGCAGTAACTGTCGGATGTAACAATGTAGGATCAAAGTCGTTCGTTGACGTTGACCATTTACTTAATTAGACTGGCCTTTTAACTGTGAGTTAATATTCGCACCAAAAAAGTGATAGTCAACATTATAATATCACACCCTTAATATATAACTTATAACATACTATGTGCATAATTGTGGTGTTAAAATCAATTATTGTGGTGTCCATAATTGACTCTCTTTTAAGTTTTAACTGTAGAGCTCTGTCTAGGCATGGATCCAAATGATACTTTGGGAGTTTGGGGGAGTTACGCTTAGTTTTGTTGAGTTTACAATTTTACGTTGCTCTTCAGTCTTGACATGTATATTTTCGTCATAATGTGATGATCAACCAAGTTTAGGACTCAAATAGTCAAAATAATTACATTTTCTTAAACAACAGGAGTTACAAAAATTCTCTCAAATTGTGGTCAAACATAATTGATCATATTGTAAGAGCATCTCCAATGCAGGGTACAATACAAAGTTTAGTACATTGACACATCACAGCCACATTAGCATCTCATTATTTTATACAAACTTTCACAATGCATTGAACTTACAAAATGCATTAAACCAAACATTATACTCATACTACCCACTGCATTGAACAAAACATTACACTCATATTATATTGATAGATGGAAAGAGAAAAATGAATAAAATAGTCAAAAAGAAACTTGTGGGATGGTATATTGAATGTGTGTTCACAGAGACTAACATTCAATCTACGGATGACACGGAGGTTTTACAATGGATTAAGAGATGACTCATTACGCATTAAACATATAACAGAACTATGTGTAGTGGATGCTCTAAGTGAAAATGAACAAAGTGAGTATTTAATTTTTATTAAAAGAATTGTTTTATGTATTTGACTTGTATGTGATCGGTAAACATGATATATCATGTGTGACTCAACTTGATAGGATTCTAATCTGAAGAAAGGATTAAAGATTCTCTCAAGTTGTGGTGAACAAAGGAGTTGGACCAACAATGTTGTGTGATGTTTTCTTTCATCTTTCTCATAATCATATTTACATGACACTTGCATATATGGATTATTTTTTATAAACTTTTTGTGAATATAACATTTTTCTAAAAAAATATTCTTAATCAAAACTATGAAAGGATGAAACATTATACTAAATTTATACTAAAATTATACTAAATTAAATCTTAAAATTATACTAAATTTATTTATTCTTCTACCTTTTATACGTCAATTATCCATGCACTTAAAAGTTAAAACTGCACCCACTTTCTTACGCTATCTTATACATGTTAGAAGATGAGTTGAATTATATGTAAGTGGATTAATCATTTCTCAAAAGGCTTTATTTTATACAACGGCCCAACTTAATTTAGAAAACTACAGATGGGCCAGTTTTGCTAACTGTGCCCAAACTCATTAACACCACACCAGCCCAAACGAAACCCACCGTTACTGCTTTCTAACTCTTCAACGCCACGTAAACTCCGGTAACGGTTCCGTCACCTCCTTTGCTTCCCCAACTAGGTAGGCCCCACAAAACGTAACCGCTTTTTCACCAATATAAAAATTTTAATTTCCACATTCTTCGGTGGCGCGTTCTCACCACGCTCCTTTTTAATCTTAATCCAAAGGTTTATCTTCTCAATTTATAATTATTTAAAAAGGTTAAATGTTAGGTATACTTGCTCCTCATTTTACGCTTTTCAATTAAACCTAGGGTTTATATTTATAATTTTTTTTTTTTTTTTTTTTTTTTTTTTTTTTTTTTTTTTTTTAATTAGTTAAATGATGATGTATGGATATGAAGAAGATCCTGATGTAATTAGATGGGGACTGCATCATCTAATGGAAGTTTGTTCCGTAAGTAACGGCGGATCACCTTCCGTTTTTACGCGTTACGATAAGGATTTGTCTAGTGTTGAGTATGTCAATGAATGTTATTGCGTTTCGAATGGTGGTGGTGGTGGTGGTGATGTTGAGAATGATGAGATGATTGCGCGTGCCTTGCAAGAGGAGTTTTCGCGCGTTGCTGAGGACGAGAAGGACGGCGTGTCGTGTGTGTGTGGTAGGAAGGAGTCTGTGCTTGCTCAGGATTGGGCTGGCTGTTCTAAAAGACATGGTATGGTTAGATAAAATGTTTAGTGATTCGTGTTTTAGATGCGCTTTTTTTTTTTTGGGTATGTTAATGTGTGCGTGTTGGTTGTAGAGAGGGAGAGCGATCAGGGACAGGACTCGAGTGATGAGGAGGAGGAGGATGATCGGTCGTGTTCCCCTGAGATGGCGGATGAGTCTAGTCTTGACGGAGAAGTAGGGAAGAGGATAAATCAAATGGTCCCAATTCGTGTACGTTTTTTTCTTAGGAGTCATTTGGTTACTTTTTCTGATAAATATACTTGCTTGGTGATATATAAATCACTTTTAAGCATCACGTAGCTTATAAATATTAGTTTATATATAAATCTATTGTATGTTACTTTCAAGTCTTATAATTGATGGCGTAATGCAGCATGTCCCTAAGATAAACGGAGATCTACCTTCTGCTGATGAAGCGACGTCGGATCATCAAAGGCTAATGGACAGGTTGTTTTTCATGTATTATTAGTTTCATACCACGTTACAGTTTTTTGTTGTTTATGGTCGATTATGATAGACTTGGATATTCAATTGTTCTTTGTCACACTATATGTACTTTTTAATAATAGCGCTTGATTTTTCCAGATTGCAGCTTTATGATCTAGTTGAATTGAAAGTTTCAGGGGATGGTAACTGTCAGGTTCGTACCTCGCACCTTTATTAATTGACATATCCTTTCACTATAGCTTAGATGTACCATGTTAAATTTGTCAATGCCTCGTAGACTTGGCAATCTAGTCCCAAACGGGTTTATTTTGGGTTTATATGGCTCATCTTCTTTACCCGACAGGGTTAGCTTAAACACAACTCTTAACAACTCATTGGTCTACTTGGTCACTTCCAAAATTGTTGAAGAAGTATGTTGGGTTCAACGGGTTGGTAAGTAATTGAAGAAGTATGACTTGGGTCACTTTTGCATATAAAGCCCATCTAGACCTGTTTGGGTCTAGATTGCCAGGTCTAAATTGCCTCAGTGAAATTATATGATATTTGAGGGATAATCATCTATTATGTGTTTCTAGAAAGAAGCTATTTATTAGAGATACGAAGCATGGGACTTTTTTGAATGTGCGGCTTTATGATTCAATGAATAAAAGTACTTTTGCCGTTCTCTAATTGTTTATCCATGTTTTTTGTTAGTTCCGTTCCTTGTCAGATCAAATCTATCGTTCAACTGATCACCACAAGCTTGTGAGGGAACAAGTTGTTCATCAGGTAGGTTGAGTTAATAGAATAGATATATTCATGGCATTGTTGTCTACTCTCTTAAACACGTCCTGAGCTGGCTAAAGGAAGTATGACGTCTTACAAATAGAGTCATGATTATGTTGATTAAAAAGAAGTCTGATTTGATTAGGGACGCAAGGTAGCGACCAGCGGTCTGAGATTTTCTGACTGAAAACGACGACTTGTTTTACAAAGACTTTGTCACGCGAGGCGGAGAAGCGTGGATGCAACCTTTTAAAATATCGCTTTAATAATAGCATGAAAAGTTGCATCCATGCTTCAACCTCATGTAGTCAAATGTCTCCATAAAAATGTCATTTTTTTCAAAAATGAGTTGTGGGTCATTGGTCGCTACCTCCCGTTCTGTAACCATATCAAACTTTTGGAGAACCTGATAATAATGGCTTTATCAACAAAATAGTTTTTGGCTTCTAGACAGCTTGAGATGTGATGTTGCATGATCTTATATTGATGGTCTTCTATTGTCTGTTTTATCAGCTCAAGACTCATTCAGAATTGTATGCGGCTTATGTTCCAATGGCTTACGATGAGTACTTGAAGAAAATCAGCACGTATATTTCAAGTTCACTTTGTCATCTACAGTATACTTTTTTCCATTTTCTTTTCTAATGTCTAAGCAAAACCATTACAGGGATGGTGAATGGGGGGATCATGTCACATTGCAGGCAGCTGCTGATGTGGTATTAAAAATCTTCTATACTGCACTCACACAAAAGTCACTCACTGTTTCACTTATCTTAGCATTTGACACGATGCTCACGTCGCTTCATTGTTTCTGATATTTGCAGTTTGGAGTCAAGATATTTGTTTTAACATCGTTTAAAGATACATGTTATATTGAGATTCTACCATGCACTCAAAAGTCAAAGAGAAGTAAGTTTGTGGAATTCTTTACACCAGTTGGTTGAATTATTTTCTGCTAGATAAACATGCACATGGGGACTCGCCCTATACGACTTGCTACATAATTGGAATTTCTATCATCATACCGGTTCTTTAGTTATTTATCATGCATTTGTTCTGATAGCATTAGCAAGTTTCGCTAAATGCTGCTTGCAATATAATTTATGCAGTCATCTTCTTGAGCTTTTGGGCCGAGGTGCACTACAATTCAATTTATCCGGAAGGAGGTAAGTTACGTGATCCATATGTACAATGCTACATATTCACATAACAAATATATCTTAGCTTAAAGCAAATTAAATTACCTCAGTTCTGGCAGTAAAAACACTCTGCGTGTATGATTTTTTGGTTTTGTATTGAATATCCTCTTCTCCGTGTTTTCTTGCACAGAGCTACCGACAATGGATACCAAGAAGAAGAAAAGATGGTGGATGCTTGGGAGTTAAACGAAAGTTAAACACAAATCATGTACATATGCTTTCAATATATGAGAATTAGGAATACTGTATAGGGTCTCAAATTCCTTTTTAATTATTTCTCATTCTTTTAGTTGTTAGTACTATAAGATTTTGCATAAAGTGTTGCTTGTTATGCGCATAGGGGAATTGATTGTTGGACTTGGATGCTATTTTCTATCTGCCCTAAAGTTGCAACCTTTTGACTTAAATGATGTAGATCCATATATATATTTGAGAATTAGTTCTGCTGATGAAAGTCATTATCTGAGACTTCTGTAGTGGTGGTTTGTTTTGTAAGTTCTACTAGTTAATTCTAGCTTAAATCTTTTGTGTTTGAGGGAATCATTAGAAATTGTTGTAATTGTATGTACTGGGCAGTGGGAGCAGGATCTTGGTCGGTTTTCAACACACTTTGAAGTAGTTTGACCTATTTATGTGGTTGTGATCTATATAAAATCTATAATATGAATATATGATTATTTGTGTTCAGCCTACCATATGATGTTTACCATTTGTCCTTTTCATAAAGTGTGAAATGTCTTGATTGTGTTTCAAATTGTACTCAAACTTATAAAACCTATTAGAAATTGTGTTTCAAATGATACACTAGTGTTTAAAAACTTGATCAAGCGTCATTCAAATGATAAGCATACATGTTAGAAGTAAAACCACATCAGAGTATCAGACACATATTTTAAAACATCATTAGTAGACACTCGCTATACATACAGATTCCATATGGCACCAATTCAATATTTCTTAACTAGTGCTCATAACTTTAGGACTCGATGTCAAACAAACCAACCATTTATTATCTCCAACAAACGTTCTTTTTAACCCCTCTCTTATTGATCTCTCCCAAACACCATGTCTTGGTGTCGATATGCTTTCATAGCACAGTGATGGTTCTACCAAGCTCTCGAGGCTCTCGTCTGCCACAATCGTGTTCAAAATCTCCAACACTTGGCTCATTTTGGGCCTCATTCTTGGTTGTCTGAGCAAACACTTGTTGGCAAGGGCTGCTAGCTTTTGTGCTGATTTGAGTGAGTAATTCCCTGCAAGCCGAGTGTCTAGAATCTTTTCAAATTTTCGCATGTCATGGGAAAGATGTGGCCTCACCCAATCCAATAGCTTCTGCTCGTTTTTGGGCTTGTTTCGGTCCATTGGTCTTCGACCAGTGATTAGTTCATATAAAAAGACCCCAAAGCTCCATACATCACTTTTGTATGTTAGGCGACCTGTTTGGACATATTCCGGAGCTGCATATCCAACAGTTCCCACTACCTGTCAAATTTAAATTAAAAAATGTTGAGGTTTTTTATTTGGGTTATTAGTCCAGCTTACAAGACTTCTGGAATTGCATATGAGAAATATGAAAGAGGGTTTCAAACGTACTGCTGTCGACACATGACCTAACCCATCTGATGGGCCGAGCCTGGCTAGTCCGAAATCGGATAGCTTCGCGTTCCAATTTTCGTCCAAGAGAATGTTTGAAGACTTGAAATCTCGGAAGATTATCTGCATTAATATAGATCAATAACATATTAGAAAACTAGATGTGGAATGACTATTAACCAGGAAACTTGTAACAAATCACCTTTTGGGGGCAAAAATTCAAGTGAGAACTACAATTTTAACTTATGAGCATGGCTTATCAAGTGTATACCTGAAATTCCATTCCTTCATGGAGATAAGCTAAGCCTCGAGCAGCATCTTGTGCAATTTTGAGTCTAGTAGACCACGGGAGAGGTGTTTGAAACCTGTTAGACAAATGATCTTGAACGCTCCTGTTTGGCATATACTCATATACAAGAAGACGTTGAATCCCTCTTTCATCGTCCTCTGAGCTATAGCCCACAAGTTTTACCAGGTTTGGATGGTCTACAAACCCCAGAACATTCACTTCTGTCACCCACTCTTTGTGGCCCTGAGAAATAAATCAAAATAGAACCTTAAAATCATGTTTCCGGCAATCTTTTCTTTTATGAATATGCAGTATTTCTTATAGTTTTAAGCGGTTAAATCAGATGTAAACATCTATGACTTTTTCCTAAAGTAACCCATTTGTTCATATTCAAGAAAATACAAGTAAAAGATCAAGAAAGTGAACCTGTAAACCCCTTCTGCTGAGTTGTTTAACAGCAACATCAATCTTCTGACCCGACCCATCATCTTTTCGTATCACAGCCCGATAAACACCTCCAAAACCACCTTCTCCAATCATAAGGGCCCGGTTAAAGTTCTTAGTAGCTGTTTTAAGCTCAATAGTTGCAAATTCTCGGAGATTATTGTTACTTTTACCACTCGGGTTTTGAGTCAAACTTGTGAACGAAACCCTTGTAGATGACTCACTAACATCTGACATATCCATTGATATAAACTCAGAACCTGATTTCCTACACTCTTGACCATTCAACATGGATCTGTTGGAGCGACACGAAGTTGACTTTGTGGTCTTCGGTTCACCATCTTTGTCACCATGAGAGAAGGTAAAACACTTCATAGACTTCATGGTTCAACAAGATTTTGCAACATATCACACAAAAACGAAAAACCTGTACTTTATAGCTACATAAACACACAACAACAAAAAAAACAGTATCAATAAATCAAGAAATGTTTTTGCAACTACGTTATATTTATCGTGTATCTAGAACATGTAAAGCTATGCTCAAATGATCGTGTATATATATCGAACATTACTAGCTTACATTCACCTCTTCATTCTCATATTGAACAAATTTTCTTGCACCTTTTTTCTTAACTAGAACTTGATGTATGATAATAGTTTCAAAGGCTATTTATGATAAAAAGAAAAAGAGATACCTTAAGCAATCTGGGCTGAAAAACAAACTTGGTTGGCTTGAAAAAAGTATGAGACTTCAAAAACACTACAGTAGTAATTAAAGACACCAAGAAATTAAAGAAAATGATATAAAGTGGGATAACAAGGATAGGCAGCTAGAATATAGCTTACCAAACACATCTTATTATCACCCAATTGAAACAACACAACACAATCTTATATTTGATGGTGATGAATATATGGAGGGAATTATGGAAGAATAGTGACGTCTATTTTTTAAATTATTTTACTTGTTCTTCTTTGTTAACCAGTGTAGGTCGTGATGACAAAACCATATTTTGCATATATTTGCCGGCCAATTTTTTTTTAAGAGAAATGATATATCATCACTTGTTTCTACTTATATATTCACTCACAGATCCTGACAAGTGTCAGAATTGAAGGTTTGGATGTAGAGAAATAATGAGTGAAGTAATATTTTTGTGTTTGTAGAAGGATAAGTAGACATATTATTTAGGAGGATATAAATGCGAAAGTCGAAATTATTATAAATTGTTGTCATCACACAACTTATTTCTACCTGGATTGGTAATACTGATCAAAACCGACAGAGACTCACAGAAACACACACAAACACTTGTTTCATACTATTGTCACCACGACTGCTGGGTATAGTGTCGTGTCTAATATGGTAACACCCGCGTTATAACACGGTAACTTCAAAAAGTTAACACCAAACCAGATAACAAAGTTCATACATACATGCATGGTAAAAAAACCAAAATGACCAGCCAAAATATATGCTTTTATGACTGTTTCAGTTTTATATGCAAGAATAAACGTGAAGCGTGGTGTGGTTTGACAATACATGGCATTTAATTTGTAAAATATGATATGGTCAACTATTGGTTAGCAGGGGTTGGTTGCTTAATTTCAATGGTTATGTCATGTTGATATGTAAATAAACTATATAATTAGAGACACATAAATTTTAAATGTTACATGTTCAAACAAGAATTTGGATATCTATTTTCTACCATTAATCGACATACATTATAAACTAGCTTACATCATTTTGTGTTATATTAATATGGAAAAAAAGTTTAACAAAAACTAACGCGATGCATAGTATTTGATTTAATATACGTGTTGAATCAAATTTTATACAGTTTTTACTTTGTTGACGCGATGGATAATTAAACATTGTGCTACGCATGTCTATGACATCCGTTGTTTAAGATATGTGTTGGGTCACTGAAATTACCCAAGCTCTCTTTAACTAAGATTCGAACATAAAATAACCTAAGTGTTAGACTTCCTTAAACATAATCAAGTCACTGAGTGAACAGTCACTCAGTGAGTCATCTTCAGGATGCTTAGAACAAGCCTAACGAAGAAAGGTTTTCCATTCAGTGAGGCGGACTCTCAGTGAGTGGCATCTAAGCCAAAGAAGAAGATGATGGATTCAGTGAGTGATGACAATAGCTCACTGAATCCCCAAGTCTCCTCACCAACTATGAAGACTGAAGAAAGCTACCTGAAGACTGAAGAATAGGCGGGATTGGGAGGGAAAGTTTGAACTGTTCCAATAAAGTGCTTTATCACTTTATAAGTCAAACTTTCCTTATTTGGCTACAATCCAACCTAATCCTAAAAAGGTTAATCTGTCTTCTAACCCAATATGGGTTGCCTTCAACAGTGAACAAGATCTTCTAAAGATTTATCTTTAGAAGTCTTTAATCCATTGGACAATAGTATGTATTATACTTGTGTATAAATAGGATCATAAAGAGGAGAAAAGGTTAAGTTTGTGCAATTAATGCTTAGACATTCACAAACCCTTTTCTCCTCCAAAGAACATACTTGTACTCGAGATAGCTCGATTGTACCTTAGTTGTCACTTAAGCATAGCTTAAGTTTAGTGAGGAGAAACACACCATACTTGTCATTTCAATCCCAAGTATTTATTCCGCGAACACTTGGGTATAATTCTTTGATTCATTTCTAATAAGAATTAAACGTTGAAAATTACCTTGTGTTTTGATTTACGTTTTATTCTTATATCTTGTCTTTATCAAAGAACTTCATTACATCATTATGCCATAATACACGTTTAGATTAACTTCATAGTTAACTTAACTGGGTAAACAGGACCAACAAGTGGTATCAGAGCCAGGTTTATAAAACTTTCTTCAAAACCACAGAGTGCTCAAAGTTTTTAAAATCAAGATCCCAAAATGGTTGAAAATGATGTACCCCAACTAGTCGATAAAAAGGGAGGAAGCTACTCTGCTACTGCTCCCCGACTTGAAGTTGGTAAATTTAACAAGTGGAAAAAGCGAATGCTTTGCTACCTGAATGGGATGGAACCTTATTACATTAAGCTCATTAATGAAGGTCCATACATTCCAAAAACAGCTAAAGGTTTAGTTAAACCTGAAGGTCAGTGGATTATAGATGAGAGGAGGGTGGTCAACCAAGACCAACGCCTAAAATGCATCATTATATCATGTCTTCCTGACGATATAATGGAATCAGTCATAAATTGTCCTACTGCAAAGCAGACTTGGACTGACTTGGTTTATAGCTATGAAGGCCCCTCAGATACCAAGGAAAACAGGGTCATGGACCTGAAACTTGAGTACAATACTTTCAGGGCCAAAGACACTGAAAGTCTCTCAGAAACCTATACCCGCTATAAGACCCTCCTAAATGAACTGACCAACGATGGTGTCACCTTGTCTAAGCATGAAATCAATGTTGGCTTTGTCAACAGTCTCCCTGAGAAATGGTTAAACTTCTCTCAGGGTATGAGAAATGCTAATAACCTTCAAAATCTTGAGCTTCCTGAAATCTTTGGAAAGTACCTCTATGAGGATAACTTAATCTCAAGGAGATACCCTGAGACCAAGAAAGCTCAGGAAATGAAAAAGACCCTGACTGCTTTACCCATATCAACTGCTTTCTACTCTAATGGTATTGTGCAGGATTATCAAGAAAACTCAGATGATGAGCCTGATGAAAGAGATAGTGAGGAGTACTTAAATGATTTGCAAAATGAATTTCAACAAAGAGCACTCCTTGCTAACTCTAAACGTTTTATCAAAAGAAACAAAACTTTCTCTAATGCAAAACCAAATGATAATGTTGAATGTTACAAATGTGGTAAAAGAGGCCATTTTGCTAAAGATTGTTTCTCAAAAACTCTTTCAGAACCATCATACAAGTTTTCAGGAAATCACTCCTCAGGAACTGGGAAATTTCAACCCAAAATGTTTCAGTCTCCTCAATACTTTCAAAACCACACTGAGAAAAACTCTCAGAAAGACTTTGAAACAAAGTATAGGAAAGCAAAAGCCAAGCTTGCTCTTCTTGAAGCTGCTCCCTCAAACTCTCAGTCTCCTCAAGTTAGCAAACCTGCTCAGAACAAAAACAAAGGGCTAGTTGCTGAAACATATGACTGGGATGAGGAAGAAGTGTCCTCAGAGGAAGAAGAAGTTCATGTCAGTGCACTGATGGCACTCTCTGAGGACAACAAGCTTGCTGTTGGAAAAAGCAGTGCCAGAAATGGCGAATGGGTCAACATCACCATGAAAAAGGTAAACATCTTACTTTCTATGGATGATGAATCTGATTGGCAATCTTATATGAACTATATCAATGTTGATCTTAAGTATGTTGAAGAGCAAAGGTTAAATCTGTTTTCAAAGTTTAACAAACTCACATATGAATTAAATAAGTGTAGGGATGAACTTCTTGTTTTAAAACAAGCTAAGCTTGAAAATGTTACACTTCAAATTCAAAATACTGAACTTGTAAAACAAAACCATGCTCTTCAAGAAGAACTTAAGAAAGAAAAAGATGTCATAGAAAGCTGGACCAAGAAAAATCCTAGAGTCTATGAAACTGTCAGTCTCAACCCTAGTACCAAAAGGAAGGTAATAGGAGAAGATCAACTTCCTGAATCCTCTGATGGGACTCCAAGTCAAAGGATTTTCTTGCCTGCTGGCACATTTCTTGCAAAAGAGATGAATCCTAAGTCAAAAGACTGGATTGAAAGACCCAGTCCTGAAGGCAATATGCCTAATTTTGACACAGGAAAGATCTTGATGCCTGAAAGTCAGGCCATTAAGGAGTTACTTGGAGTCACTGACAATGGCAGCAGTGATGATGATGTCAGTGAATCTGAATCAATAACACGAACTCCTTTACCACCACTGAAAGTGCTTCAGGGGGCTGAACCTTGTTCTAACATAGGACCTCTTGTCTACTCTCAACACTCTCCCAAGGAGAAGGTTGGATTAGGCACAACGATCCTGAAAAACCCCAGTTCTAAACAAAACAAGCAAACTGCAACTCCCACTGAAGCTTCAACACCTTCCATCTCTACTGAGATTAATAATGCCAGCGCTGAATCTAAGGTTGATCAGTTGGCTGAACTAGTCAGGAAGCTGAGTGAAAAGCTGGAATCAAATGATAAAACCTCATCTAAGGATAAGGAACCAGCTTCAGCTTCCTCAACTACATCAAAACCAAAATCCATCAAAAAGCCACTCAAGAGATGTGAGTTATGCAGTTACAAAAATCACACCACTGATAACTGCTACAGAATCCTATTTTGCATGATATGCAAACAAGAAGACCATAGGACTTCTGATCACATCTCTTTTGTCACATCTTTGAAAAATCAAGCAAACTACAAAGCTCAGGCTCACAAGTATGCTTCAACTTCAAAGCAAACCCTGAAACCTAAAGCTGTGCCTCTTAAACCTTGCACACATTGTGGTTTCAATGACCATCACCCAGTTGATTGCCTTATGTATCCTTGCTGTGATATATGTGGAGATCCTTCCCATGATGCTTCAGGACATGACAATGTCATCAAGGCTAGAAGAGGACTGACATCAAATGTCTCCCAGCCATCTGAGTCCTCTTCAAGCTTAAGATGCACAATTTGTGAAAGCAAAGTCCACTCCACCACTGATCATGAGTCCATCAATAAGTTTATGAAATCCTTGAGGCCCAAACCTACTAAAAGGTGGGTCAATAGAAAGAACTAATTCAGTTTACTATTTGTGCAGAAACATGCCAGGGAGCTTGTGTGGCATCTGGATAGTGGATGCTCAAGAAGCATGACTGGTGTGAAGCAGTATCTGCACAAATACATAGAAGAACCAGGACCCAAGGTAGTATTTGGTGATAACTCATCAGCTCCCACTTAAGGTTATGGTTCAGTAAACTGCAATAGTATAGTTTTTACTAGGATAGCTTATGTAAATAGACTCAAATACAATCTCATCAGTGTCAGCCAACTATGTGATGCAAAATACATAGTTCAGTTTGATGATAAGAGAGGAACCATCTTTAATGCCAACAAAGAAGTTGTGTTGATTGCACCAAGAAGAGATGATGTCTATGTCTTAGACATGTCTACACTCACTCAGAATGGAACTTGTCTTTTTACAAAGGCAAGTGAAGCAATCAACTGGCTATGGCATAAAAGACTCTCTCATCTCAACTTCAAACACATAAACAACCTAGCCAAACAAAACAAAGTTCTTGGCTTGCCCTCACTGGCGTTTTCCAAAGACAAACCTTGTTCAGCATGTGAAAAGGGAAAACACCATAGGGCCTCATTCAAAACCAAACAAAATTTCTCAATCAAAAGTTGTCTTCACCTTCTCCACATGGATCTCTTTGGACCTGTCAGTCCAATGTCCATTCACCATGAGAAGTATACCTTGGTTATAGTAGATGAATACTCAAGATACACTTGGGTTTACTTCCTGACCAAGAAGAGTCAAGCAGCTGAGACCATCATGTCCTTTGTCAG
>LBNU01022861.1:76836-103076 GCA_014162995.1 Artemisia annua
TTTATTTTAATTTGTAAAAGTAGTAAACTTAGGTTAGTTGACTAGCAACTAATTCCGCCCTTCCTCTAAAAACCGAGATTTTACTTGCTTTCCAAAAAAATATAAAAATACAAAAAGAATCTTCCTTCCACCTTTAGACCTATTAGATTAGCTTTTCTATCCTAACGAACACTATTCCATGTGAGAGAACGATCAATCCCCCGTACTTACCACTATCCTATGCTACATCGGTCAGGTACATTGCCTGGTGGGGTTGTAAGCCTCTTGAGATCCCTCGAGAGGTAAAACCTGTTGTAAGGTCACAAAACCACGCATCAGGTATCTGCAAATAGTTGCATCTATAGAACAATATTCCGATCTAAACATTATGACACTTGAAGAAGCAATTGGTATACTTAAGACCTATGAAGAAAGGATTAAGTTTAAGAAGAATAAGGACAATAACGATCAAGATAAGTTATTGTTTACACGTCACGACAATAACATTACTCACGGAAGACACTGTGAAAAATGTGGACAAGATTTGTTGTGAAGCCAAGAAAATAATTTTAAGAAAGAATCAAACAGCAAATCAAATAAATTTACTCATGATAAGAGTAAGGTGCTATGCTTCAAATGCAAGGAGTATGGGCATTTTGCAAACAAATGTCCATCAAAGAAAGAGGAACAATCCAATCTCATTGAAGAAGACTTAGAACCAACATTACTTATGGCAACTATTGAAGAAGCACCAGGAAATTTCATTAACCAAGAAGAATCACGAAGCAAGAATGGAAGGAAATTCCATTCAACTTCAAATTGACAATATCAAATATTGAACAACAAGGAGTTGGCAGTTAAAGCTTGGATGGTGGTATAACCGAAAGCATAAGTCAACCTGGAATTAAGGAAGATATATATTATCTATATATATATATATATATATATATATATATATATATATATATATATATATATATATATATATATATATATATATGTATATGTATATCTATATATATGTATATATATATGTATATGTATATCTATATATATGTATATATATATATATATGTATATATATATATATATATATGTATATATATATATATATATATATATATATATATATATATATATATATATATATATAAAATACAGCAGTTAAGTTATTGAAGAATTGCTTTTATGTAGCGATGGCAAAAAAATTCACACCCGACGTCATATGCCATAACCGGCGACCTCTATCTAAAATACTTTTTGTTGTATCTTATTATCATATAAAACTTCTTGATACACTACGTTTAGCGTCTGCACTCGAATTTTTGGCATGCTTTATTAATACATTTTGCTACCACATGATATTCCTCTATATACAATCACCTAAAGTTGTGTTGTGGATATAGCACCTGCACAACTGTCTAACAAACAAAGAAACACAAACAAGGACTTGCGAAAAGTAAAGTGACATAAGATATAACGTGGTATCGACGACCAGGGTAGTCGTAGTTGTCCACGGGGTCAAACCAGACAAATATGTTATTGATGTACGCTCACACACAAGAGATACAAGTTTACAATTACAATGAGAGGGGTATTTATAAGTGTGGAAACCCTAATCCTAAGTTGCTCCCCAAGATTGCATCTTCAAGCCCGGACTAACTAAATATTGGCCAAGCCCATGTTCCAGAAGTTTCTGCCCAGAGATAAGGGAGCCTCTAACTGCTTGTCAGAGCATCCGCTCGGAGCCTATCTTCGAAGCCTCTGTCTTGGAGCCTTGGTCAATCTTCTTCTGGTCTACTTAAGAGTAGGATCCCAAGGAGCTTCTATTGGGTTAATCCCAATATACCCATATTAAAGGTCAAACCCGAAAGTCAAAGTCAAACCACAGAAAAGTCAATTGCTGGAAATAACTGCCAAATAACAGTTACAATCAAAGGGACACATCCGTCCGAACCAACACATCCTTTCATTTGTACCCTTTCGTCATGTATAAATAGATAGCATATGTAATCGATTACAATGATGACATATTTATAGAAAATTGAGATTATTTCATATTTTAGTATATAATTGATTAAAGATCCGTGAAATTGGGCCAACAATTGGTATCAGAGCCAAAATCATCATATACCAAGGGTTCTACTTTTTTCTGCTTTGAATCGAAGAAGAAATCCCCAGGTCTCGGTAACATTTTTTCTACAATTTTTTTTTATTCAAAACACAATAATCAAAGATTTTTCATCTTATTGTGTTCAAGGAAGATACCCTTAATTTCTAGTCGCCTCGTAACAAAGTTATCGACATCTAGAAAAGGCACCTTCAAACTGATTTGCAAAAAAATCCCATTCATTTTTTTTACCGAGAACAATAGAAACAAATAAGGGATCAAAAGGTTTTTGTTTTTCTTCAAACAAAAACACTAAATCGATTCAGAAACAAGAACCCAATACCAAATACCAGATAACACAAAAGTCATCAAAAGGGGAAAATTTATTGATTCATAAACAAGGAACAAACACACCTGTTCTTTCGAAGAATCAAATTTAGCACCCGTAATTGAATCATCACTTGATTCAAAATTATTCACGGTAGAAGAATCCCACAAGGATTACACGCGTTCGAGAAAAGAACACATCATCCGTGAAGAAGAGTGGTTAACCAAAGCTAACAATCGGCGGTCAACCATCAAGAAGAAACCACATAGCAGTTATCGGTCTCACCAAAAAAAAAGGCAGAGACATTTTTATCTCTTGCAAAGAGATAAACAAAGAAAAGAGGCGCAACATATAAGCCTAGGGCACACCGAGAACCAACAAAAGGGCCACGGGTTCAATTTAACCCCCTCCCCCCCCCCAGGTTCCAAATTTTTANCGTAATTGAATCATCACTTGATTCAAAATTATTCACGGCAGAAGAATCCCACAAGGATTACACGCGTTCGAGAAAAGAACACATCATCCGTGAAGAAGAGTAGTTAACCAAAGCTAACAATCGGTGGTCAACCATCAAGAAGAAACCACATAGCAGTTATCGGTCTCACCAAAAAAAAGGCAGAGACATTTTTATCTCTTGCAAAGAGATAAACAAAGAAAAGAGGCGCAACATATAAGCCTAGGCCACACCGAGAACCAACAAAAGGGCCACGGGTTCAATTTAACCCCCCCCCCAGGTTCCAAATTTTCAATATCCACCCTTCTATTTTATTTTAATTATACTTAGTATATTAGTTTTTTTTTACAATTAATATATAGTATAGTTTTTTTTGATAAGTTACTACTATTATACCCTTAAGTATCTTATCATATTTTTTATAATAACCTAGTATTTTTACGCTGCTTATTATAATTAGGAATAACTTTTAAGGAGTAATTAACCTTAAGTTTATTTCACTTTTTGAATTTTTTATAATCTCCGAGGATAGTTTTATTTTTAAACTAGTCATATAGGTTTTGATTGTCACCTTAGACACAAAACATTAGAAGAGCGCTAGATTTTTTTAACACATCCCGTGTTAGAATTTTAGGAGATTACCTTGTCATTATCATTTAAAAATGACTAAAGATGGTGGAAATGATGGAAAGAAGGAGGTTAGTATACCTAATACTACCCCTCAATTCCAATGCCCGATATTGAAACCAGCGAATTACTCACTATGGGCAATTCGAAGGCAAATTATTTTAGAAGCAAATGGGTTATGGAAAACGATAGAGCCATTAGACTCAACTCAACCCGATAGGAAAAAAGAGAAAACTGCTATTGCATACCTTTACCAATCCTTACCCGAAGATCAATTACTTCAAATAACAAAGCACAAAACCCCAAAAGCAATATGGGATGCTTTGAAAACTAGACACTTAGGCGAAGAGAGAGTTCAACAAGCCAGACTTCAAACACTCAGATCTGAACTTGAGTTGTTACATATGAAGGAAGATGAAACAATCGACACCTTTACAGGAAAACTCACAACTCTTGTAAACAAAGCCGCCAGTCTAGGACGCACAATAAAAGATCAAAACTTAGTTAGGAAATTACTAAATGTTGTACCTGATAGGTATCTGCAAATAGTTGCATCTATAGAACAATATTCCGATCTAAACACTATGACACTTGAAGAAGCAATTGGTAGACTTAAGACCTATGAAGAAAGGATTAAGTTTAAGAAGAATAAGGACAATAACGATCAAGATAAGTTATTATTTACACGTCACGACAATAACATTACTCACTGAAGACACTGTGAAAAATGTGGACAAGATTTGTTGTGAAGCCAAGAAAATAATTTTAAGAAAGAATCAAACAGCAAATCAAATAAATTTACTCATGATAAGAGTAAGGTGCTATGCTTCAAATGCAAGGAGTATGGGCATTTTGTAAACAAATGTCCATCAAAGAAAGAGGAACAATCCAATCTCATTGAAGAAGACTTAGAACCAACATTACTTATGGCAACTATTGAAGAAGCACCAGGAAATTTCATTAACCAAGAAGAATCACGAAGCAAGAATGGAAGGAAATTTCATTCAACTTCAAATTGACAATATCAAATATTGAACAACAAGGAGTTGGCAGTTAAAGCTTGGATGGTGGTATAACCGAAAGCATAAGTCAACCTGGAATTAAGGAAGATATATACGCTGCAAGAACTCAAATAAGAAGACAAGGCGTTGGTAGCATAACCAACCAAATATATGATCAACCTGGACTTAAGGAAGATCACAACAACAATGGTGGGAATAACCAAAAAATATGATCAACATGGACATAATGAAGATCACAGCAATGAAGGTAGAAGTAACCGAAGGAAAATTGATCTACCTGGATATAAGGATGATCATAAGCACTACAAGAAATTAAAACAGTAGTAGCTCAGATGGTGGATTTAACCTGAAGATGAATCAAGGAAGACTTAAAGATCTAGGAGACGACGATTGTGATTAAGGGGGAGAATATTGGGTTAATCCCAATCTACCCATATTAAAGGTCAAACCCGAAAGTCAAAGTCAAACCACAGAAAAGTCAACTGCTAGAAATAACTGCCAAATAGCAGTTACAATCAAAGGGACACATCTGTTCGAATGGACACATCCATCCGAACCAACACATCCTTTCATTTGTACCCTTTCGTCATGTATAAATAGATAGCATATGTAATCGATTACAATGATGACATATTTATAGAAAATTGAGATTATTTCATATTTTGGTATATCATTGATTAAAGATCCGTGAAATTGGGCCAACAGCTTCTGCGTAAGTAGAGTCCTACCTCTTTTACGCTGCATCTGATTAACATCGGAGCCTCTGAGGGCTTCTGCTCGGAACCTACTGCTTGAAGCCTAGATCAGTCTCCACAACTCAACAAGTTGCACATGACATAACCGATTCTAGCTAGTAGATAAACACCAATGTCTTAGAAATGTTTTTCCTTGAGCGCTTAGTGATTGTAATGCAAATCTTAGCCGAAAATGAACATGTTTTATTTTTAACTTAAACAGAATCATGTCACCTTCTTAGAAGAATTATGTGGAATATACTTTTTTTTTAGCATTCTGGCCATTAGCTATTTCCTGAAAACATTTGCAATTTATTCCATGCTATCACATAAGAAGCTATCAGGTTACTAGCGGATGTTAAGTCATCTTAATCAACCCATTTTATTCATTAGTTTTTCAACCCACAAGCTAATTTCTCAATAGCTTCCCCCTTTATTCATTATGTTGTGAAATCAGAAACGGATAACTTAAACAATCAAATATAAAACTAAAATGAAGTTACTTCTTAAACTATACTTTTCTAATATACTTTAGTTTTTAACATCGTGGTGTTAGGTTGAATCATGGTTTGGAATATACTACATGTACATTGTTGCGTTTAAGTGTTATGTGTCATAACCCGCACCCCTATCTAAAATATTGAAATCGCCTTTGAAAACCATTAATTGTTAGTGAGTTATTCTCCCTTCCAACATGTACTTTGCCGCAGCAATGATGAAGTGGTCGCGATTGCTTGCTAGAAGAGGATGTGATCATATCTCGGAGAGCATTGCTATGTATAGATGTCTTTCCGTTTCCACCAAGTCAGTTTATTAAGAACACGCCACGGCAATCACCAACTACCTGTCGCATAATCTCATCATACGCGGATTTCTTTTTCAAGGCCGAGACTCATGGGCTCGCAAGTATTCAAGAAGAAAATTCATGGGTTGAATCTGTGAATGCATGCAACTGAGAAACAGGTAACTGATTCAAAGACTCAACCCACAAATTTTCTTCTTGATACCCAAACGTTTATTTTTAACAAGACTTGAATGCATAACTAATGATTGACAAGACACTTTTCATGCCGCTAGGTCAGAAGTGTTTTTATTCCTAACTATATTAAATTGAAAATAAATACATTCTTACATGAAAATTCCATGAATCAATATAATTCCAGTTACGGATCACAAGAAATGACAATTTAAAAAATATTTGATGGGCCCCAATAGGTTTGCTAAACTTCCCCCCAAGAATTGAGATGTAAATTCTTACAAATACAAACTTAAAATCTGATTATACAATATTGACATCTCTTTCATAATTACTTGGTTTGTGTCTAACCGATCTATTTGCTCCAAAAATCCGAGCAAACGTGCTTTTGGACCTCGGAACTACATCAGGTCCTCTGTAGCTACCACTCTCCCTCTTTTCAAGTTCTTGAGATATTGCCTTCATAATGTTCTCAAATCGTCTTCTGTATGTCGGGTACCTTGATATCGACTTTGTGATCCCATGAATCCTTCAAATTTATCACCATGACAATCAAGATTTAATCAAAACACGAAAACAAGACCAAGCAAATCATAAAACAAAGCAAATATTATTATCTTAATACAAGCAAAACATTTCAACTTATTTTTACCTAAAATGGGTCAAATTTGAGTATATTTTGTCTGTGGGTCAAACGGGTTGAAAGTGCACAATATGTATTTGAATGTTCTATTGTTCTATATTAAAAACAGTCGAATAAACAGTTTAGAAATAAATATAACTTTTGCAATCACTATAAATAAATTAATACTATTGGCAAGTTATCACAATCTGACATGACCTGCATATCCAACCCAACTCACCTAGTGGTCATTTGACCACCCTTAGCCGTAAGAGTTATTACCTTCGAGCTAACGCATCAAGTTCAGCCCGTCTAAGCTCAGACTCGGGGGGTTGACCAATTTTTAATTTTGTCAACTTTTCAGCATCACCACCTGACAAAATCAACTTGCCCAAGTAAACTTCTTCTGATTCCGTTAGATTTTTCGCTTTGATTTGGTCTTTCAGGACTATAAGAGGGTTTGTGAACCAATCATAGAATGTATCCTTGGGTCTATTTGCGCTAGTTAATTCTGTACCATTCTCCGCTGGATTACAATGTGCAAACTTAGTTCATAAATAAGGACTCGTAAATTATGAAATGAAAAAATATATGCAAAATGATGAACTTTTCTGGTACTTACACATTATTAAACCAGGACTATTGGCTTTTGCTGAACGTAGAAGTCCCAAGTAGGTACAATAAGCTGGTAGAATAGGACACTGTGGATCTTCAATCTCTTTAACTGTTATCGATCCTTCCAAAACCAAGATTTCACCTTGTTGACGACATTCTTGGAAGAAGCTATCAAGCACCTATACAAGTCAAAGTTAATGGGTTTCTTTTTTTTTTTTTTTTTTTTTTTTTTTCACTCTAAAGGGAAAATTGCCAAAAAGATTTAACATAAATATCAGATTTTTCAATGTTGGGTCCTTACATTTATCAAAAATTCAATTTCCATAACTGCTGAGAAAGTAGTAGATAACCCCACATTGACAAATTTCCCTCTTTAAAATACTGGAAAATTTGATTTATTGATAAAAACTTGGCTCGAGTTTGGATGTAATTTTTTGAAATGATTATACTGATGTAAGAAATCAAACTCAGTTTAAATGCACATCCAGTCTACAAATAACATTTATCTTGTTTGAGTCAAGTTATAGTAGAAGCAAACCTCCAAAGGCTTCAGTTCGATCATGGGGACCCTGACAGATCCAGAACGTGATGGTAGTTTCTTTAAGGACCCTGCCCTCGAGAAAGAACTCGAAGAAGATAATCCAGGGTTACGTCGATATTTTGGTCTGTTAAAACAAAAGTGTTGGTCAATTTATTTAAAAACTTTAGTGCAAAAACTATAAAATACCAAGGTGCATTTCATTTGTGAGGTCCAGTCATGTCCTTTTTTTGTACACTCAGGTCACTAAAAGACGGCTTTTGGTCCCGTGTGAGTTATTTTGTAGCCAAAAAAAATTAAAAATTAAAAAAAATTAAAAAATTTAAAAAAANAAAAAAAATAAAAAAATAAAAAAAAAAAAAAAAAAAAAAAAAAAAAAAAAAAAAACGTCTCTCAGTAATGATAATTGTTATTTATGTATAAAAATGTTAGAATTCTAAATAATATTTGACATTTCTCTGAAAAATGTTCAGAATGTTGGTTATAAAATGACTCATACAGAACACAAAGCCATCTTCTAACGACTAAAAAAGAACTACGACGCCTAAAGCGGGAGAAATGGATAAAAGCGATAAAAAAACGTTGATATTTCATGCAAAAGGGCCAAATATTGTTGCAAAATTTATTACTTGGGAAAGCATGATCCCTCAGGCATGTCAAGGATATCATTGCTATATTCATCATAGATCGACAATGCAGCTACAATATAGCAAAGCCCGAGATAAAAAGATGACTCCTGTTCACACAAACTCAAGGTTAAGAATTAGCCCGGTCAATCCAAGAAAAGTATCGTGTAATTTTGATTTTTGA
This sequence comes from Artemisia annua, assembly GCA_014162995.1. NCBI lineage: Eukaryota > Viridiplantae > Streptophyta > Magnoliopsida > Asterales > Asteraceae > Artemisia > Artemisia annua. The sequence continues at coordinate 85,652 of LBNU01022861.1, forward strand.
GGTCAAATAGTAACCTGATAGACAATCACGGCTGCATACAGACCAAATGCTATACCAGATAACATGGAGGCTATTACGGCTCCAGCTACAGCTAGTGGCCATAGCAAGATGGCTAGACCTGCAAATGGTACACAGATGGTTTCCAAGAAAGGGCCTTCTCGACCCACACAATCATGAAACAGACGGTGCAAACCCTTGAACAACATAATTGGACTTTTCACTACAGCTATAACCGTGATCACTGGAAAGTCAACCACGACTCCTAGTATCCCCAAGAAAATGGACATTACAACATACACCACCCTGTAAAAATAAATATTTCAATGAATCTTAATTTTACTTAACTCATATTATTAACTAACCATAACAAAAAACATCAATGTATGGATTATACGAATAATGATAATGACTATAGTTGCCAAGTTTTCTACACTCCTAAACGTCGGAGGATATGCCCATGTATCATGAATTAAGGGGCGTTTGTGTAATGGTCAAAAACACTAATAAGATGGATTAGGGGGTGTTTTGATTTTTGAAGGGGTTATTAACTTATGTGTAGGTGAAAAGTCAGAATGTGAATTATGTAATCAACTGATTATTAATGCAACTATGCAAGGGAATAAGGGATAGGTAGAAAATTTCAGATTATCTTAAAAATCAGTTTCCTCAAAGCAACTTCTTACCAGTTTGATTATTTGATCATAAAATATAAGTAAATCATAACGACTTTTACTCAAATACTCAATAAACAGTTTAAACGTGCATCCAGAATGATACATAAGCTTCAAGAATGAGATCTTAACAAACCTGATCTCGAGTATACCCTCTGGCGGGACTTGTTTCCGAAAGTCATCCATAGTTGAGAAATATGAATATAAGCATACATCTCTAAAATCCCTGACAAATGTAAAACTCCATTGAACAGTGTCCCAAGTTCCATCCTGACAAGCGTAATCATGCAAAAACCTTGCTCTAATAAATGAAACAACAAGAGGATATAATTAATTAATTGAAGTTTGCTTACTATTATACAGTGGATAAACTGATCGGTTTTCCCTTCTTCAACAGCTTTAAAAGTTCCAAACATTGGCCCAAGGAAACCATAAGCTAAGCCACCAAGTAAGCTACCCACAACAACGGCAACAGGCCAGATAGCCAAGACTGGTGTAATCAATACGCATACAACCAATTTCATCACCGGCCCTAATCGTTTAGCACTGCCATTGAACAAGTATTTCAAGAAACAGCACACAGGATCTTTAAAGATCAAAACAAGTATGACAAGTATTATAGGTGTTTGGATAACAATTTAAAATATGATCATGTGATACTCCGTATAGAATAATCAGAATATGATAATCACAACATGAGTAGCAGTAAATCGTTTTTTGGCTTAAATATGCTACTTGAAGTGGTAATAGTAACTTTCTGATGGTGTTGAGTGTTAGGAAAATTCTAATATTTTAGTACTAGATTAAAAACAGGTATAATAAAGGTGTACTGAGGTCTGAGTACATGTAATCTATAATTTGATAATCATTTTTGTTGCAGCTCCTGATTATTTGACTGGATAATCACGTAATAAAGGTATAATAAAGGTGTACTGAGGGCTGAGCAAACGGACCATTCCGACCGGACCGAAGGACTAGCGGTCCGGTCTCGGTCTCGAGTTTTTTCTTATTTCAGTCTCGGTCCAGTCCGGTCCGGTCTAAAAACCGACCATTTTGCCTTCTTGGACCGGACCTGACCGAGACCGACCGGACTGGACCGAACACATTCGGTCTCGGTCTCAGTCTTGGTTTTTGGGCAATTTCGGTCTTGGTCTTGGTCAGTCCGGTCCGGTCTTCGACCGATGATCAGCCCTACGTAATAGTAGGGCAGTTGGAAAACCCATCTCCTTTGGACACAAAGGTCAAGGGTTCGATCCTTACTCCCTGCAAATGCCGGAGGTCCTCTGGAAGCAGCCTCTCTACTCCGGGTAGGGGTAACGGGTAAGGCTGTCTACATCTCACCTCCTCCATACCTCGTGGAAGACGGGATTGGGTAAACGCTGTATAATCACATCATATGCAGAAGTAGACCACCCAAACACTACAACCTTTATTAATCACTTTCTAAATGCACAAATAAACACCCCCAAAATGGCTAAAGAAATCACCTTAATGTGGAAAAGTAAGACCAAACAACATGCGCAGGCCATAGACCAATTGCAATAGCAGAGTTTCCAATTGTCAAGATTAGACATATTATTGGAGCGAAAATGATTCCTGCAATCAAATAAACAATTTTGACAAGATAAACATTAGGTTTAGCATTCAATAGCTCGAGTTAGAGGCTTAGAGCTAATTTTCAAAGGGTTTCATAAAACCACCAGAATAACATCAGTCGCAAAATACAACAAAACGAGGAAAGAAAAACACATATAACCGCCAAATTTAACATTAAAAAAATGTAATTTGAACTCATTTGGTTTAATTTGAAAAGGGTTTCATAAGAACCACCAAAATAGCATCAATCACTGTATAAAACAAGAGGGAGAAAGAAAGATACATATAGTCAAGAAACAATTTTTACAAAATGCCCACTAAAGTTAACATCCAACAACAAGAATTTGAGGCCCTTTAGTTCTTAAGTTTATAATAAAGCTCATAAATAACTACTGAAATAAAGAAACAAATTTCACAAAACACCCTCTAAAATTAGCATTTACTCTTAAGAATTAAAATATAGCATGTGGTAGAAAGCAATGAAATCTAACTAAAAAAGAGCAATGAAAAAAAGTACATGATTGCCTAAAATTGGAGCAAAAATGATGCCTGACATTAGGAAACCTTTTTGCTCTACATACCAACTAAAAATAGCATTCAATAACTGAACTTGACATCATTTAGCTCTAACATGAAAAGGGTTTCACAAATATTAAACTTAAAGCTCATTTAGCAATTAGCACCAAGTCAAAGTGTTTTACACAAAAACATGACGCTGGAACAAAAGGTTGAGTAAGTCAAACCTTTAATGAAGCCAAGACCAAGAAGACCAATGAAATAAGGCAAGAAAAGAATGAACTGTCCTAAAGATTTCCAAAACCCTCTTGCAGGCTCCATATATTAAACCTTCTTCTTTTCCTTCTTCTTCTTCTTCACTCAGATCTCAAGAAAACCAACATCAAGATCCGACCCGAATCTTGCTAACTTCAAAACAGTCAAACTATTTGAATACTTCCACTTGGTTTGACACAGAAATCTTTCTGGCAATAATTAACTAATCATTCAAGTTACACTTATTATATTAATGGCTTAAATAATACACTTCATTTATTTATAAATATTCTGTTTAATATGTGCATACAAGAATATATAGCTTAGACAAATGGGTTGATTTTTAATTCTTTTTTTTTTTTAATGGAAGTTTGAAATTTTGAGAAGAGGGTATTTTTTATGGTTAAAAGGTTTTGGAAAGAGATATTTTATGAAAGAGATGTGATACATGGACCTAATAAATAGGCCTAACCGTGGACCTACCGCATTAATAACTTGTACATTTAATCAATGTACAAGTTATTAATGCGGTAGGTCCACGGTTAGGCTTATTTATTAGGCTCATCTATCATTTTTGTTTATGAAATGAAATGTGTCAGGATATTTCAAGTACAGTTGTTTCTTTACAAGCAAAGAATACTTGTAACCAGTAAGTCAGTCTGGTCTTGTTTCTCGTCTATCAACAGGACCCTATTTTGGACTTTTTTAATGTTCCATTATAGAGTTTAGTGGTTTTATATGCAGCCAGCCAGCCACCCATATCTTTCAATTTTAAATATTGCACTTTATCATCATGCTTAACGTACCATGTTAGTCAGGCAATATATAAGTTACTTTTAAAAGACAATACGTGAAAGGCAACGTATCAACGCCCTGCTCAAAATAGTGTAAGTTACGATGTAGTAACAATTATGTTATGGTGTGTTTGGTAAAAGTAGCAGTAGCAGTGAGCTGTGACTATGTGAGAAGTAGCCACAGCTCACAGCTCATCGCTCACAGCTTCTTAAAGAAGCAAAGCTCACCGCTCTTTTGCCAAATGAACAATAAAAATCAAAATGCTCATTACTCACCGCTTATCGCCCTAAAAAGCTCCGCGTCAAACATAGCCTAGTCTCATTGTATCTCGAGTTGAACTTCTTGATTACGTATAACATAACCGACATGTTAAGACTAGAGTTAATATCATTTTTCGTCCCTGTGGTTTGCCGGGTCACTCACGAATAGTCCCTGCCGTTAAATTTCGTCGGGTTTCGTCCCCATGGTTTACAACCCATACGGGTTTGGTCCCTTGACCAACTTATCCGTCAGTTGACCGTCAAATCTGCTTGTTTGATGGGGTAAAATGACAAAGACACCCTTATTATTTATTTACTTTCATTATTATTATTATTATATAATCCCAACCCAATCAAATACCCCCCTCATCTTCATTTTTCTTGCATCTTCTTCAACCTACCATAGTTCCATCATCAAATTTCCGGTCACCTTCACCAAATTCCGACCACCTAAAATACAACAATTAGCTCACAATCAAAACCTATAAAAAAACACCTTTCTTGTCAACAAACTCAAATATAAAACTTTAAGAAGATATATACATGAAATAAAACAATACAAACCAAGGCTGTCAAGATTGCGATCCCACGTGAGATCATTTTTGTCTTTGCAAGATCGAGATCGTAGGATCGGATCGAGATCCTACGATCCTACTTAAATGTCTAAAAATCTTATTTTTTTAGTAATTCGTATTCAAAGATGATTGTATGACAAATTAGAGAAGAAAAAAGAGTTCTGAATACAGTAATATGAGAATGCGACGCGTAACGCTCTAAAATACAAAAATATCTAATCGGTAATTAAGGACGCTGAATCTTTTAATCAATAAATCTATATATCTTGCTCTTATTAGACATTTACAGTAATCAACGCTTGTTATATTGTTTTAATTTAACAAAATTCATTCATTTATAGTTTATTAGTTAGTTAAATTAAGGGAAGTAGGTTCGAATCGGATCGAGATCTTATGATCTTATGGTAAGATCGAGATCATACTTAAGATCCTATGCTTTTTAAGATCCTACGAAGGTCGACTCGTTTTTTCTTAACAGGATCGTAAGATCGGAAGATCTTAATAGCTAGATCGAGATCTTAACAGCTATGATACAAACACCTCACAACTTTAGTCTTTCCCAGCTACACACAAGAACAACAACTATCAAAAATGCACAAACACAATAATTAAACACACCATTGTCGAAAATATTATGTATACTCCTCCACCAAACCCATCTTCAAAAGTCAACATCACATACACAAGTGTACCAAATCCAAACACTCTTTTTACTAACATATGTATATCTATTAAATTAAAAACATTAAATTTACAAAAACCCATTTGAACAAATGTGGCCGCTTGTGGTTTTTGCCAAATCTCTAAATCGTACCTCACAACATCATCTAAAACACCACTCCATTTCCAACATATAAACTCACAAAAAACACTAGCTTTCATCTCCACTAAAATTTGAATATAAAACCTACCAAAATTTTTTACCTTCTTTCATTTCTTTAAAGATTCGATTATTCAAAATAGCATTCGACTTGGGTTCAACATCGTGTTTAGGGTTAGGGTTTTTATTTGAGTTAATGGTAGTTTGGTTAGGTAGTGGTTGCGGGTTATTGTGGTGTTAGCCTTGGGGAGGTTGGGGAATCTGTGGTGATCGACGGCGGGCTTGCCGGCCGGATTCTAGTGTGAGAAAGATGGAGAGATGGTGGTGGCAGTGGTGGAGGTATGTGGCGGTGGTGGGGTTTAGGTGGCGGGTATTGTTTTTGGTAGTGAGGGTTTGTGGTAGGTATGACGGTTTGGTGGTTGTTGTGGTAGGTATGACGGTTTGGTGGTTGTGGGGGCGGCCGACGGTGGTAGCTGGCAGTGATGCTAGATTTGATAAGAGAGAAAAGAAAAGGAGTGTGGGTGTGAGTGTGGGAGAAAGAAAAAGATGAAGAAAAGAGTATATGCATGTGGATCAAATGACAAAAATACCCTTCAGCATAACAGTCAAACTACCTGAAGTTTGGTCAAGGGACCAAACCCGTATGGGTTGTAAACCATGGGGACCAAACCCGACGAAATTTAACGGCAGGGACTATTCGTGAGTAACCCGGCAAACCACGGGGACGAAAAATGATATTAACTCTTAAGACTATTACCAAACTTGAAACACAAGTTGAGAATCACCATGTTTTTAACCATCACAAGCGATAGAATTATTATAAGAACCTAAACACGAAATGCCTTTTTTTTCGAAAAATGAAAGAATTACTTGTCGTTGGATGTAATATAAAATTCTTTCATATATATGTAATAAGGTATTTAGGTTATAACTTCATTTATGCTAGTTTGCATAGTTGGGAACTAACTTCATATACTAGTTAATTTTTCTCATTTGGGGTCAACAAAGTACAACTGACTAACATAGATACTTAGGATTATATTTCGTATGTTTTGTGTGTGCCTTTGGTTGGCGGGCATCTCAAGCAGTCTCGCCCACGATATTTATTTGGTCCTTAATTTAGGTTGAAGAAAAAGAGACTTATTTAATTGTCATATGTAACACATAGAAGTAGGCACATTAGGGCCTTGTTTGGTAGGTAGCTTTTTGAAGTTTTATAAGAGCTGTAAGCTTTTTACTTTTAAAATAAAGCTCTAATTGATCTCGATTCCAATGACTCTGATGATGATTGTGATATGGAGGAACGTAGATCGACTAATGAGGACGTAGACTCAAATGTAGCCCTTGACGACTTTGTTCAACAGAATGTAGAGAAAGAAGGAGTACTGAAAGATTCCAAACAGGTAGTTCAATCAGAAGGTTCCACCTCTACGGATATTAAGAAAGATGTTTTAATCAACGAAGGCGATGGTGATATTCCCTCATCAGAAGCATCCTCAGAAGCAGCAAAAGATGAATACATTGATAAAAATGAAGACAAATCTTTTGAAGAGGTTGTCTCGGACACCTCTAAACCGCCAGGTTTCGAAAATTTTGTCAAGGAGAGCAAAGACTGTTCTAGATCGTCAAATACTTCAAGATCACGTAAATGTTCCACTTCTTTTGGTAACCACAAAAGAAAAGAGTTGAAAGGTTTTTCTTTTATTAACGAAATGAATCGAATGATCGAAGTGGGTGGGGCTCTTGGATACGATGTCAAAGGATGCAAAAAATCACTTAGGCAGATGATTAATGGAATAGGTGTGTCGATGGTTGACAAATGAATATTCTTTCTATTAATATTTGAGGTTCTAAGAAACATAGGAAGCGTGTTTGGACTAAAGAGCTTTGCTTTAAACACAATATTCATATTCTTGGAGTTCAAGAGACAAAGATGACCAAACTGGAACTTTTTCAACTAAGATCCATGTGGGGAAACTTCAAATTCGATTATGTGTGTAGTATGGCGAGAGGAAGATCCGGTGGTTTGGTTACTATGTGGGACCCCAATGTCTTCGTCAAAAAGAGAATGTGGTGTGGTGACAATTACATCATCGTAGAAGGAAAGCGGAAGAATTCAGCGGAGGACTTTTACATCATCAATGTATATGGCCCTCAACACCAACCAGATAAATCTATATTATGGTCTTTTTTACGTAATTTTATTCTCAACCACCCGGGTAAGGTTATTCTATTTGGTGATTTGAATGAAGTTAGAAATGAATCGAAAATACATATATATATATATATATATATATATATATATATATATATATATATATATATATATATATATATATATATATATATATATATATATATATATATATATATATATATATATATATATATATATATATATATATATATATATATATATATATATATATGTGGGTTCTATCTTTTCTAGTGGAGATGCGGCTATTTTCAACGATTTCATTCAAGACACTGGTTTGATCGATCTTCCTATGGGAGGTAGAAATTTTACTTGGATGAACAAGGTCGGTTCTAAGATGAGCAAGTTAGACCGTTTTCTTATTTCGGATGACGTTATTCAAGACATTTCGAATTTGCAGGTCGTGGCCCTTGATAGAATGTGGTCGGATCATAATCCCATTCTCTTACATTCTAAGAAACTTGATTTTGGTCCGACCCCTTTCAAAATCTTTCACTCATGGTTCAGTCGTCTTGACTTTGAGGATGTTGTCAAAGTTAAGTGGGCTGATATCACAAGCGAAGTATCAGGGTCTACTAAACCTCTCCATACCAAACTTAAAGTTCTTAAATCTCATCTTAAAATTTGGTACTCTCACACTAAAGAGGTCGAGTCAATCAGGAAGAATTCCATATTGACTGACTTGCGGGAATTAGACCAAAAAATGGATGATGGGCTTGCTTCTGATGAGGATAAGGCTACCCGAATCCGCAGGTTGCAAGATCTTGATAACCTTGAGAAAATGGAATCGATGGATTTAATGCAAAAAGCGAGAGTTAAATGGGAGGTGGAGGGTGACGAAAACTCAAAATTCTTTCATGGCCTCATTAATTCTAGGAGAAAATCCCAAACGATTCATGGAATTATGCATGAGGGAGTGTGGTTATCCGAACCAAAAGACATCAAAGAGGCTTTCCTTAACTTCTACAAGGACAAGTTTAGTTGTCATGATTCTCAAATTTCTTTTCCACCATTTATACCTGCTCACCGTCTTAACACATCAGATAGGGATCTTCTCGAGGCCTTTGTCTCTATGGATGAAATCAAGACGGCGGTATGGGATTGTGGTAGTCATAAAGCTCCAGGTCCGGATGGCTATTCGTTCTTGTTCATTAAAAGATTTTGGGATCTTTTGAAGCATGATATTCAGGAGTTTGTGGTTAGTTTCTTCTCTACGGGTATGTTCCCTCAAGGTGTTAATTCTGCCTTCATTACGCTCATTCCTAAGGTGTCTAACTGTAACACCCCAACCCGACAAGGGCTAAAGTGTTACATTCGTGGTGTCAATCAGAACAAACACAAGCATTAACTTATATAATACAAATGAATACAAAGGTTATAAAAGGTTACAGAATTAAAAAATGTAATTTGAACTCATTTGGTTTAATTTGAAAAGGGTTTCATAAGAACCACCAAAATAGCATCAATCACTGTATAAAACAAAAGGGAGAAAGAAAGATACATATAGTCAAGAAACAATTTTTACAAAATGCCCACTAAAGTTAACATCCAACAACAAGAATTTGAGGCCCTTTAGTTCTTAAGTTTATAATAAAGCTCATAAATAACTACTGAAATAAAGAAACAAATTTCACAAAACACCCTCTAAAATTAGCATTTACTCTTAAGAATTAAAATATAGCATGTGGTAGAAAGCAATGAAATCTAACTAAAAAAGAGCAATGAAAAAAGTACATGATTGCCTAAAATTGGAGCAAAAATGATGCCTGACATTAGGAAACCTTTTTGCTCTACATACCAACTAAAAATAGCATTCAATAACTGAACTTGACATCATTTAGCTCTAACATGAAAAGGGTTTCACAAATATTAAACTTAAAGCTCATTTAGCACCAAGTCAAAGTGTTACACAAAAAATATGACACTAGAACAAAAAGGTTGAGTAAGTCAAACCTTTAATGAAGCCAAGACCAAGAAGACCAATGAAATAAGGCAAGAAAAGAATGAACTGTCCTAAAGATTTCCAAAACCCTCTTGCAGGCTCCATATATCAAACCTTCTTCTTCTTCTTCACTCAGATCTCAAGAAAACCAACATCAAGATCCGACCCGAATCTTGCTAACTTCAAAACAGTCAAACTATTTGAATGGTTCCACTTGGTTTGACACAGAAATCTTTCTGGCAATAATTAACTAATCATTCAAGTTACACTTATTATATTAATGGCTTAAATAATACACTTCATTTATTTATAAATATTCTGTTTAATATGTGCATACAAGAATATATAGCTTAGACAAATGGGTTGGTTTTTTAATTCTTTTTTTTTTTTAATGGAAGTTTGAAATTTTGCGAAGAGGGTATTTTTTGTGGTTAAAAGGTTTTGGAAAGGGATATTTTATGAAATGAAATGTGTCAGGATATTTCAAGTACAGTTGTTTCTTTACAAGCAAAGAATACTTGTAACCAGTAAGTCAGTCTGGTCTTGTTTCTCGCCTATCAACAGGACCATATTTTGGACTTTTTTAATGTTCCATTATAGAGTTTAGTGGTTTTATATATGCAGCCAGCCAGCCACCCATATCTTTCAATTTTAAATATTGCACTTCATCATCATGCTTAACGTAAATATATAAGTTAGGGGGTGTTTATTTTTTTTGTTAGCTAAGAGATGGGTGGGGTCCATATGGGACCCATTGCTCTTAGTGTGTCTTAATGGGGAGAGGAAGACTTTTGATGCCTTGTAGATATAGATGTATTAGTGAAAATAAGTGGGTTCCACACAAAAAAGAAATATTATTAAATACACTTGTGGACGTGGACCCATTTCCTTAGCTAAGGGAAAAAAGAAACACCCCCTTACTTTTAAAAGACAAGTGAAAGGCAACGTATCAACGCCCTGCTCAAAATAGTGTAAGTTACGATGTAGTAACAATTATGTTAGGGTGTGTTTGGTAAAAGTAGCAGTAGCAGTGAGCTGTGAGCTATGAGAAGTAGCCACAGCTCACAGCTCATTGCTCACAGCTTCTTAAAGAAGCAAAGCTCACCGCTCTTTTGTCAAATGAACAATAAAAATCAAAATGTTCATTGCTCACCGCTTATCGCCTTAAAAAGCTCCGCTTCAAACATAGCCTAGTCTCATTGTATCTCCGAGCTGAACTTCTTGATTACGTATAACATAACCGACATGTTAAGACTATTACCAAACTTGAAACACAAGTTGAGAATCACCATGTTTTTAACCATCACAAGCGATAGAAGGATTATAAGAACCTAAACACGAAATGCCCTTTTTTTCGAAAAATGAAAGAATTACTTGTCGTTGGACGTAATATAAAATTCTTTCATATATATGTAATAAGGTATTTAGGTTATAACTTCATTTATGCTAGTTTGCATAGTTGGGAACTAACTTCATATACTCCGTACTGGTTAATTTTTCTCATTTGGGGTCAACAAAGTACAACTGACTAACATAGATACTTAGGATTATATTTCGTATGTTTTGTGTGTGCCTTTGGTTGGCGGACATCTCAAGCAGTCTCGCCCACGATATTTATTTGGTCCTTAATTTAGGTTGAAGAAAAAGAGACTTATTTAATTGTCATATGTAACACATAGAAGTAGGCACATTAGGGGTGCCGCACATTAGTGTTATAAAGTTCAATTTCCGTAACTATAAAATCCTCTCTTATTATCAATTTTTAATTAACTTATATACTTGTTCTATTATTCTTTTTTACTTTCAACTTAAAAGGAAATAAGATACGACCACGTTGTTTGATTTAATATTGCATTTTATTTTTATTATTCTATTCTAATAAGAAGTTAGAACTTAAGTTCAAGTATTCATTTTTAATTTCACGTGGTAGGAAACGTGATTATAGATTGAATATAAATGATCATGATTGTAATATACATCAATCAAATACATGTATCACAATCACAAATATATCNATAAAACGAAAATATAACAACATTCGTATGAAGAAGATTGATACTTACTATGATCGAGCAACATTCATATTACATAACATTTGATGAACTTCACGATGTTTATGGCCATATGAAAAAGTCTAATGTCTCTCAATGAATATCTAATGAGATTAAACGAATTCAGAATGATATTGCTACATCAATATAGAATGCACGTCATCAATAACTGTTGCAAGCATGTTCTCTTTGAACACTGTGATTATTAATAATAAAATGAGTTTATTATTTTTTATTTTTTTACATTCGTTTACAAATATAGATATGTCCTTTTATGTCATTTAACATCTTATATTATACTCAACAGCTAACTTACCAAACACTTTTATTAAAAAGATATACAGCTTGTAGCTCTTGTTAACAGCTTTGTAGTTTACAGCTTACAGCATACAGCATACAGCTTACAGCTAGTTTTGCCAAACATAACCCTAGGGGTGCCGCACATTAGTGTTATAAAGTTCAATTTCCGTAACTATAAAATCCTCTCTTATTATCAATTTTTAATTAACTTATATACTTGTTATATTATTCTTTTTTACTTTCAACTTAAAAGGAAATAAGATACGACCACATTGTTTGATTTAATATTGCATTTTATTTTTATTATTCTATTCTAATAAGAAGTTAGAACTTAAGTTCAAGTATTCATTTTTAATTTCACGTGGTAGGAAACGTGATTATAGATTGAATATAAATGATCATGATTGTAATATACATCAATCAAATACATGTATCACAATCACAAATATATCTCAATTGGTTCTACCTAGATGTATATCACCACTAATAGGTATATTATCTTCAACTGACATAAGTAATCTTTTACTTTGATCTATTGAAAAAGGAACTTGTTTGTTCATTCATTTATTTCATTGTCACAACTCAGAACATACTGCAGTTGTTACTAGTTATAATACTCGCGCACGCGCGGGTTTTTTTTATTTTTTTTTAATAATATATTTTTATTTTTTAAAAAACAAATAATTTAATCTTTGTTTTGTTTGATTTATGATTTTTAATTATATTTATTTATTATTAAAGATAATCATTTAAAAAATTTAATCCTGTTGTTAGTTGCATTTTATCTATATTTTTTTGTATTTATCTTCTACTTGTATAGTATTGCATCTTAACTATATTTTTTTGTATTTATCTTATAGTTGTGTAGTATATCAACAAAACAAATTTTTAAAATTTTAAATTAAAAAATAATAATTAAAATATTACCTAATAAGGAAATATTCTTTTTTCCGAAACACGAAAGTACCCACTAGAGGTTTTGTTTTATTTTATATAAAAGATTCGAACTTACGATACTAAAATCATATTATAAAATTGCATATTCTTCAAAAGTAATTTATTTTATTTATTTTTTTGAAAAAGGTGAAATATTATTAATCAAAAAAAATACTAAGTTTCATAACCACCATGGACATTCCCCATGTTGCTACTTCTGAAACTTATGAGAAAACAGATTAGATTTTTTTTTTTTTTTTTGAACGACAAAATTTTATTAAAAATAAACGCTAGCAAAAAGCTAGAAAAGATTACAATCTAATACAATTTGGGTTTTGTAACCAAGAAACCCAATTGATTTTAATCTTATAATGACTAGAACACCACATGTATGACATTTGCACAACATCATCAAATAGCAGCTCACGTCTTGGTTGAGAGGGACCAAACAACATTTGATTTCTAAAACTTCAAATAAGCCACCAAATCACGTAACAAATACCTTCAAGAAACACCTTCAAATGCTTAGGTAAACGAGTATTGACGAGCCAAAAAAGCCACTTGTTATAAGATTTAAGATCTATATCGTCGATCTCCCACCAAAGCAAAAATTTTCTCCACAGTTGACGAGTCAAGGGACAAGAAAAAAAATATATGAGAAGTAGACTCCACAGCCGAATTGCAATGGGGACATAAGATCGATGGGATATCAATTCCTTTAAGCGACAGATTTAATCTAGAAGGTAATTTGTCCAAGTAAACACTCCAAGCATGAACATTAACTTTGATGGGGATAACCTTAATCCACCTCGTGGGCACTTCAACTTTAGGCAGAATCTTGTCATCAATCAGAATGCGAGTAGATTTAACCGTGAACTCGCTTGAGCCCTCTAAAGACCAAGACCAATGATCAGACATATTTGGAAGAGTAACTTCAGCAACACGAGAACAAATTAGACCAAGGGCCAGTTTGGTTTGGAGGTTTTGCATGTTGGATTAGGATTTGGGTTGAAAACCCACGTTTGGTAAGCTTAGCCTGGCGTCACGCATAGTAATGGTACCCAAATATGTGCCTTTTGTAAGGTTTTAACTGATAAATCATGTACTTTCTATCTTGGAGCTTGTGCAACACTTTTGCAGCCACACAATGTCTATTTTTTAATTCATACACCATTAATTTATATTTTTATGTTTTCTTTAAATATTTTAAAAAAACAAATAAATTTATATATATATATATATATATATATATATATATATATATATATATATATATATATATATATATATATATATATATATATATATATATATATATATATATATATATATATTATATTTTCTCTCTCTTACATTAAATCAAACCCAAATCCTAATCCAAATTTAAATCCAAATCCAAATCTTAATCCTAAACCCATCTACAAACCAAACGGCCCACAAGTTGTTCCTGTTCGAGCCCCCCTCTTGGCAGCCGACGAAAAGAATGAACTAAAGAGGGATGTCTCAATTTGTCAGCCACGCTAATAGACTTACATGTCTCTAAAGCAAACAACCTCTTATATTAAACTTTAAAAGGAACCTCGCCTAACCAGATTTCATCCCAAAAAGTAGTATTCTCACCATTACCAACTTTTTTCCTAATGAATTGCAAAAGATCAATACCTTTACTTTGGAGAGAATGAATATCACGAATTACGTCTAGCCAAGGAGATCTTCTAGACGTCGACGTACATATGTCTAAAGCCCCTTGGTTACCGAAAATTGCTTTAATAAAGCGCGTCCACAAAGAAGAATTATCAGTGATAAAATGCCAAACCCATTTGAAAAGAAGAGCACGATTATGAGGAAAAAAAACTAGAAACCCCAAGACTACCGTTCTTCTTAGAAGCTAAAACCTTGTCCCATCCAATCCAAGCAATCTTTCTATCTAAACCATCTACTCCGTTAAAGAAATTCTGACGAATAGATTCCAACTTATTTAACACACCCATCGGAACTTTGAAAATGGACATATGATAAAGCGGAATCGAGGTGAGAACCGACTTTAATAAGGTAAGACGACCACCTATAGAAAGAGTTTAAAGCTTCCATTTAGATAAACACGTAGACACCTTAGAGATGACTTTATCCCAAGAGTTAATTCTAGACATGTTACCACCAATTTTGACGCCTAAATATTTGAAGGGAGAGGTTAGCATGGAGCAGCCAAACGATGTTGCTGCTCTTTCGACTAAATCTGAGCCAAATCTAACCCCCATCAGTTTGCTTTTAGAAAGATTAATCTTAAGACCTGAAGCGAAGTAAAAACAATTCAGGACATTCAATAAAGTTTGAATGTTTGTAGCATTCCATTCTCCAACAAAAACTACGTCATCGGCGTAGAACAAATGAGAGATCATGAAGGAAACATTAAGAGAAATACCTTTATAGAGGCCAGCAATTAAAACTCTTATAAAAGAGAGATGTAAACTTTCCATGATCAGAATGAAGAGAAAAGGAGAGATGGGATCTCCTTGCTTTAAGCCTTTATGAAATTGGAATTCTGAAGTAGGAGAACCATTAACAAGCACCGAGTCCATGGTGTTATTAAGACAACCACTAATCCATCTACATCATTTCTGACCAAAACCAAAAGCTTTAGAGTTTCATCCAAGTAATCTGATGCGTGGTATTGCGACCTTACAACAGGTTTTACCTCTCAAGGGATCTTAAGAGGCTTGCAATCCCTACCAGGCAGTGTACCTGACCGATGTAGTATAGTGTAGTGGCAAGTACCGGGGGATTGATCGGTCTCTAGGGGAATAGTGTCGTTAGGATTAAAAAACTACTCTAATAGGTCTAAGGGTGAGGGAAGATTCTTTTTGTATTTTATGTTTTTAGGAAAGCAAGTAAAATTATCTCGGGTTTGAAGGAGTGGGCGGAATTAGTTGCTAGTCAACTAACCCAAATAACTACAAATGCAAATAAAATAAATAAACGAAAATAAAATGGTTGTGAAAACTAATATGGAGAGAAGTGTGTTTACTTAGACTTTATTACTCCCTAACTATCTTTTACCGGTTGAGTAGTGTGTTATAATTGCATATATATTATTATATATTTTCTCTCTCGATCTTACATTAAATCCAAACCCAAATCCTAATCCAAATTTAAATCCAAATCCAAATCTTAATCCTAAACCCATCTACAAACCAAACGGCCCCCAAGTTGTTCCTGTTCGAGCCCCCCTCTTGGCAGCCGACGAAAAGAATGAACCAAAGAGGGATGTCTCAATTTGTCAGCCACGCTAATAGACTTACATGTCTCTAAAGCATACAACATCTTATATTGAACTTTAAAAGGAACCTCGCCTAACCAGATTTCATCCCAAAAAGTAGTATTCTCACCATTACCAACTTTTTTCCTAATGAATTGCAAAAGATCAATACCTTTACTTTGGAGAGAATGAATATCACGAATTACGTCTAGCCAAGGAGATCTTCTAGATGTCGACGTACATATGTCTAAAGCCCCTTGGTTACCGAAAATTGCTTTAATAAAGCGCGTCCACAAAGAAGAATTATCAGTGATAAAATGCCAAACCCATTTGAAAAGAAGAGCACGATTATGAAGAAAAAAAACTAGAAACCCCAAGACTACCGTTCTTCTTAGAAGCTAAAACCTTGTCCCATCCAATCCAAGCAATTTTTCTATCTAAACCATCTACTACGTTAAAGAAATTCCGACGAATAGATTCCAACTTATTTAACACACCCATCGGAACTTTGAAAATGGACATATGATAAAGCGGAATCGAGGTGAGAACCGACTTTAATAAGGTAAGCCGACCACCTATAGAAAGAGTTTAAAGCTTCCATTTAGATAAACGCGTAGACACCTTAGAGATGACTTCATCCCAAGAGTTAATTCTAGACATGTTACCACCAATTTTGACGCCTAAATATTTGAAGGGAGAGGTTAGCATGGAACAGCCAAACGATGTTGCTGCTCTTTCGACTACATCTGAGCTAAATCTAACCCCCATCAGTTTGCTTTTAGAAAGATTAATCTTAAGACCTGAAGCTAAGTAAAAACAATTCAGGACATTCAATAAAGTTTGAATGTTTGTAGCATTCCATTCTCCAACAAAAACTACGTCATCTGCGTAGAACAAATGAGAGATCATGAAGGAAACATTAAGAGAAATACCTTTATAGAGGCCAGCAATTAAAACTCTTATAAAAGAGAGATGTAAACTTTCCATGATCAGAATGAAGAGAAAAGGAGAGATGGGATCTCCTTGCTTTAAGCCTTTATGAAATTAGAATTCCGAAGTAGGAGAACCATTAACAAGCACCGAGTCCATGGCGTTATTAAGACAACTACTAATCCATCTACATCATTTCTGACCAAAACCAAAAGCTTTAGAGTTTCATCCAAGTAATCTGATGCGTGGTATTGCGACCTTACAATAGGTTTTACCTCTCAAGGGATCTTAAGAGGCTTGCAATCCC
>LBNU01022862.1:0-10928 GCA_014162995.1 Artemisia annua
TGCGTCCACTAATTACAATGGTCACTAACTATTCAGCTTTTAAATATGCCAAACACATTTATCCGAGTTATATGTTTGGCCTGTGGCTGCGAATGATTGGGCATAGTTAGCCATTGACTCTCCAAAAGCCCATTAGTTTCAAAATTCATGATACAATATTATCATGGTTTTAATTTACGCGTAAATTCTCAAAAAGGGACAATACCTTGACTGATTCCCACAAAGGTACATTTTCAAGTAGCATTCCCAATGTTGGTCATGTGCGAATTGCGAACGTGCGATCCACAGTTTTGTTTTTTACACGTCTCTAATTACTTTGTCTGAACTTTGACTTTGAATTATGTGTTTTAAATGACAAATGTACAACCTCTATTTAATATAAAAATACTAGCTACATTACTACCATCAGTCGTATATTCTTAAAACCAAAATTTAAAAAATGGCACTTGGTTTGTGTCCTCTTACACATTCCATTCTTTCTTGAAATTTTATTTTGATGTTGCAGATATAGATAACATTATCATAGAAAGTATTTACTTCAAAGTAATATTTTGACAATAAAAACTTAGGCCCGTTTGGTTTGTAGGTGGGTTTAGCATGGATTTGGATTTGAGAATGGTTTGAAAGATTTGGGAAAGGTTTGTGAAAAAAGTAGAAGAGAGAAAATATATTATTATATATAATTATATAAAATAAAAAACATTATTTGAAAATAAAAAAGCAGTGTTGTAAAAAGCGGGCTAGGCGGCCGCCCCGAACCGCCCCGATTTTAGGCAAATTGGCCAAACTAGGCGGAAAAGTCAAAAGGCGGTCAAACATCCGCCTAGGCGGAGCTAGGCGGGGCTAGGTGGCCAAGGCGGTCAACAAAGTCAACAAAAAAGTCAATTTTATTTTTTATTTTTTTTAAACTAAAAGTTTTTTCAATATACCCGACCCATATTTAATTTATCATAACATGTCAGCATAAAAGAAAAACCAGGGATTGTAAACACAAAGTCATGGGTTTTTCATATGAAATTCGAACCTGATTCTCACTAATTTGAACAATATGGACAAGATGAGAATCAAGCATCAATTTAATATTTTTGTTTGAAGTATTTGAAGTAATATGTTAGCATTTAAAGTTTTATGTACTTGAATTGTTAGGTTTATTTATCTATTTTGCAACTTCAAACTATGTGAACTTTGAACTATTTGAAATTACAAGCATTTGTTATGTTATACATATTATTTATAATATTTATATATATATAATTCCAATCCGCCTAGGCAGCGCCTAGGCAGCGCCTAGGCGAATTCCGCCTCGAAGGTGGTCGACCGCCCGACTAGCGCCTAACGATTTTTGCAACATTGTAAAAAAGTATAAAAATTAAAATAAAGAGAATAAATAAAATTTAGGGTGTGTTTGGTACATGGGTTTAAGAGGGTTTAGGCTGATAGGTGAATAAAATTAGTTGTTTAGTATTCGTGCTTTGGGCTCACGTGCGGGCATCGTTCCCAGATTCTATCTCCAACTGGTTTCTTGGGTTTTCATTATCTAGACAACAAGATATTTATTTTTTATTTTTAAAAAATTCCTGTCCACATGATAAAGTTGATTAGTTGTTTCATCTGAATTTTTTATGGAAAAAATTTTGTTTCATCTTAAATAATAATAATAATAATAATAATAATAATAATAATAATAATAATAATAATAATAATAATAATAATAATAATAATTAATTTTCTCTTTCCTTCTCTACTTTCAAACCTATCCCAAATCCAAATGCAAATCCAAACCCACTTACAAACCAAACGCATCCTTAGTAGTGAATATAACATGAGGGCCCAGTCGCCCACATGTGTAAGAAAAGTAAATGAAAGAGATCTAATACCCAAATGCGTGCCTTGGATTGAAGGTAGAAAATATTTGACAATCATTTCTAGTTTGAGAGCCCACCTCAATGTACCAAACAATGTATTTTGGTTTTGAATGAATCCAATCCCTCAAATACCCATCAACCAAACGTGTACTTAAGATTTGTAAAGTTGGTTTCATGGTGATATAATGGGCTCAATCTTTTTCTAATGCTTTGGTCACGCATAGGCCCAATAAAAGTTAAACCCCTGCAAAAGATTTTATGGATTTCTCGGAACATCAAAAATTAGATTGCCACATAAAGTATAGAGTTAAGTTGTATTATTGCATAACGATAATAACCTAAACGTTTGTATAAATTATGTGCACTTTAGTATTACTGAAACTGTTTTATAGCATGACTAGAGTAGACGAATAGTTTTATAAATTGGTGTACTAAAAAGAAAAAGCATAAGTTTTTTTTCAAATTAACATAAATCATTGAACACAAAATCACTTTTGATTGTTTAAACTTTAACATTTCTGAGTTAAGCCCCAAGTTATCACACCGCCTCCCCAAGTTAAAATTGCGTTATAACCCCACGTTAAAGCTTTAACGCTACGTGAAGGGGTGATTTTTTTGTGAATTAAGCTTTAACTCAAAAATGTTAACACACCGCCCCCTAAGTTAAGCTTTAACTCAGGTTTTTTTTTTTTTTTTTTTNTTTTTTTTAATTATGATAAAAGTGGGGCCCAAAATGTTGAGTTAAGCTTTAACTCAAAAATGTTAACACACTGCCCCCAAGGGGTGTTTTTAAGGTGAAAATGTTAAAGCAGATATGACGCTGACGTGACAGTAGGTGAAACCTTAACTCACACCTTATGCTGTAATAGGTAAAGATATGTAAAATGTGTCATGTGACTTTATTGTTAAAGGCTAACCAAATTGTCTAGTAATCAACATGAAATCAAACAAATTAAAATGTAGATAATATATTAATAACTTATATTATACTAATTTCAACCAACTTGTCACATAACAATTTTTATACATGCAACATTATACAGTCATACAAAAAAAATAAAATAAAATAAATAAATAAATAATAATAATAAATAAAAAGAATGATCACGCAT
The DNA here is from genome assembly GCA_014162995.1 of Artemisia annua. Lineage (NCBI taxonomy): Eukaryota > Viridiplantae > Streptophyta > Magnoliopsida > Asterales > Asteraceae > Artemisia > Artemisia annua. The sequence continues at coordinate 2,978 of LBNU01022862.1, forward strand.
TCTAAAAATGTCAGAGCAGTAATTTCTAAAATAAATTATACTAAGTTCAACAAATATAAAGTTTAGAATAGATAATATATATTATCGCACTAACATATAAATATACAATGATAACGTTTCATACCAAAATAAAATTGCAGTAAAATAAAATATCGTACCTAACAATTAGGTATGATAATTGTATACAATATATATCATATAAGTAGAAAGTGACATAAAAATAATATTTGATTGTATATTAAAACCAAATACTCATTATCATAATGTTGATTATGCTATTATAAAAATAAGTATATGATTTTCATTTTGATTAATTCATGTGTTATATTTTCATCACATTATTGAATATTCATATTAACTTATTAAGCAAGGGTGCAGATTACAGTTGAAATTTTTAAAAACTATTACATCTTCTACATGGTTTTATGTAAATAATGAACGTTTAATTATGTAAAATTATATATTTATATTAATATTAATCGTGTAAAGACGAACATAATGTGTATAAATTTGTATATTTAAAAAAATGAATTAACACGTGTTTTGTACATATTTATGTTAATTGTTATTATATTTTAAATATAAATAGCATTAAAAGTTTAATAATTAAATGGTGTGAAATATATTATGAATGTAAATAAAAACTAATTTTTTCAAATTATGTTTGCATTCGATATTTATATTATTTCCATCATTTTCAACTTGGCATGTCTTATTATTCCTTCTTGACACCGTCACATATGAAGTAATAAATCCTTCACATCTATCAAAACAACTATTATATAGCTTTAAATTAGCCATGCGCGCAACTTTGAGCGTAAATCGGAAATCCTCTCATGAGCCACGAGTTTGGTAACGAGCCAAAACATGGATTTATTTCTACAGGCCGGACTGCCGGAGATCCATATATGAATCATTTTGTTTATTTATCATTCTAAGCAAATTGGTGTTCTAATTATGATTTTTTTTGTCAATATTTACATCGGAGCGTTTTCTAGAAGAGGAAATGATTATTAATATAAGCAAAGTTACGTGCATGTAAATGGTACTAGACCTAGACCCGCTCAAAACTATAGGCCTACCAAACTAATTACATAGCAGTAATACTTGCAATATATACCAAGGAGCAAAATACACGAGACATATACAAATGAGAGCGACTCTTTCCTCAACGAGATGTCAAAAAGAGAAGCCACTTTTTTGAAGCTTAATGTGCATGTATGCCTTTCAAGAATACTCCACATTTGAGTTTGAGTTTATCTATGATGTATTCCTCCATAAATGTCGACTATCGTCATCATGAACTTATACAGTTATACAACAACTACACATGATGACATAAACTATCTTCTGTCGCTTACTACTTGATGTCTTGATCGATGCCATGTATGGAAAGTAACTGAAATAGTGTAACATGACGTTCATATGAATAATGAGATGCAAACTTTTGTGAGTTAAAATATGATGTCATTACATAGTAAGACTAATCATTATAAACTTAAAACTACATAGAATATATTCAAACACTAACGGATATACATACAAACACATCATCTATACTTTATAAGGTCAAAATGAAGAGTCGTATAGATACAAAGTTTGAAAGCTATCTTTTCAAAGTATGAACTATGTGAATTCATGCCCAATAATAAATACAGCAGCCATACGTTTAACAACAACTAAGGACCACGTTACATGGCTTGCAATAAACAATCAATATTTTGTGATGTTTGTATTGTTTTCTTCTGCTAATTCTGTGGTCAAATTGGAGCAATGATCGTCATAGAATGTGGTCGCTTGAAATTCTTATCTTTAAGAACTAAGATGGCAATATTTGACAAAAACTACAAACTAGGTGCTAACTGGAAGTAATCCATATTAATTATGAGTTTAATTAAGGGGGTATTTGTCTAATCTTATTTGATGAGTTCAATGAGAAATTAAAAAGTNAAAAATACAAAAATACAAAAAAATTAAAAAAAAAAAAAAAAAAAAAAAAAAAAAAAAAAAGCTGATTATGAATATATGAATAAACACAGAATAAACGAACGTATCTCATCAACACAATGTACGTATGTACAAAAAGAATGTTACAAATTTCGAAATGTCTTCAAAATACATTATTGAATATAAATAATCGTATAGGATAACAATTGAATATTCAACATAATTCCACATTTACAGAATATAATTACAAACTTTATGATATCCCCTGAGTAGTTTAGCATTATTCACTTGACTAAATAATAAATATAATAAATCGTGTAACATGTGTATAAAGTATGTATTTTTTTAATGACAAGTAAACTGAAAGAAGTCAAATGTTTAATAAAATTAATACAAGGTCAATGAGATACTACTAATTACAATTTGCAAAAGGAATGTGAAACGTACCCAGTCACATCAAGTTGTTCAGCAAACTTGCGTCGACTTGTAGCGTTATATTTATATTCAGAGCCGTATAAGGAGACGTGCGAAGTGTCCAAGTGAATAACTGAATAACAACTCGAAATTAAAGGCCTCAAAATTGATAATATGTAATATATATACTATGTGCCTGAAAGTTTACTTCCATGAAAAAAAATTGTTAAAGCTATATGATTTTATGTTATAAATATTGGTTGAATCTGCTTTAAATGGGAAATGGCCCAAGTTTCAAATTAAAAACGAAGCTAGATCGTTAAAATATCAATTTTATATATCAATTGTTGATTTGATATGTTTTTCATCGTCATGTTTAGTTATCCTTTCAATATTTGTACAATATCTCCGTTAGCTTAGCTACGTCAATGTCTATATCTAAAATCGGGGTTAATCTCATTCTCGTGTGTCTGCTTTTTGCAAGAACCAGTACCATAGTTTATACATAGGTTTACTTGATACTGCTATCATGGTAAAGTTTGATCAAATAATAAAGCTAAAGCAAAATTCAAAGTTAGATCAAGGGATTATTTACATATATCAATAGCATTTTAATACGATTTCCATTTTAGATACTATATACTGATTAATAACGCTTTATTTTTTATTTCATCCATTATAAATTTGTAATCCATATTTGGTCATTGTCAATTGGGTTAGGTCATTGTCAATTTGGTCATTCTCTTTAGAGCCGGCAATTTTGACACGAAACCTGTTAACACGACACGACACGACCTGTTCTTAACAGGTTTCGTGTTTGACCTTAACATGTTTCGTGTCTTAACAGGTTGGACCTGTTAAGACCTGTTAAAATTCGTGTCTTAACAGGTCAGACCTGTTAAGACCTGTTATGACCTGTTAACATTATAAGTTCAGGTTCTTAACAGGTTCAGGTTCTTAACAGGTCATATGCATGTTAACAGGTTCTTGTATCATTCGATTTGGTCATATGAATGTTGTATGTTTCATGTTCAAGTTCAGGTTCTTAACAGGTCATATGCATGTTAACAGGTTCTTGTATCATTCGATTTGATCATATGAATGTTAACAGGTTCTTAACAGGTCTTAACAGGTGCACCTGTTTATTTTCGTGTCGTGTTCGTGTTTGAGAAAAATGACACGATTAGTTAACAGGTCGTGTTCGTGTTTGACCTTAACAGGTTCGTGTCTTAACAGGTTCGTGTCTTAACAGGTTCGTGTAACCTGTTATGCCAGCTCTAATTCTCTTCCTCAATGCACATCGATATCTTTTTCTTTCTTGTCTACATAAACAAACTTACACCTCATACCACATTATACTCAATTATACCTCGCAAATGTTTCAAATGCGACTTGAACTCACTAACTAATGAGACTCAAGTGTCACTAGACAAAAACGTAGAACATACATCGATATCTTCGTCTTCTTCCGTAGAAACCGAAAAGTGATCAAACAATTGCATAACTTAATAATGAAAAGGGTTTGTACATAGCATATACATAGACAAGAAAACAAATTTATGCCCTAATGTTAAATGAGCAAAACGGGCAGAAAGGTCCTATTAACTTCACTTTTTTAGAACGGCAATTTTTACTATCTCACAATATTTATACCACAAATCAATTTGACATGTCATAAACAGGACTTGAACCCATAACCATTTTAGGGAGCTTCTCACGCAATATGTGGTACCATTAGGATACAAACCTTTTGGTATCATGTCCTATTAACTAACATCCTCTCTCAAACTCATAATGCTGCAGCGAGAAACATTGAGAGTTTGTAAGGCGAAAAACGAAAATGCGGGCCACAGTGAGGCTTGGTAAATATATCTGCAATCTGTAAAGCAGACAGAACAAACAACAAAGAAATGGTGCTTGCCTGGAGATGGTGATGAGTGAAATGGCAGTCAATCTTTATATGCTTGATCCTTTCATGAAAAACCGTGTTGAACGCAATCTGAATAGCACTACAATTATCACAATCAAATGAAGTAGGACCAGTAATACGAACACCCATATCTGCAAGTAACCAATGTAACCAAACAATCTCACTAGTAGTCATAGCCATGGAACGATACTCAGCTTCAGTAAAATATCTTAAAAGAACATCTTATTTCTTACTCTTTAACGAGATAAGCAAATCTCCAAGAACAACACAAAACCCGTTTGTAGACTAGCGAAAAACAGAATCACCAACCCAATTTACATCACAATAAGCACGCAAGTCTAAAGAAGATGTGGAATGAGACAAGAGTCTCTGAAACTGAGTACCTCGAAGATACCGAAGAATCTGTAGAACATCAACCCAATGAACAGTAGTGAGAGCAACAAAAACTAACTAATGGACAATATAAACAATATCTAGATGAGTCACTGTAAGGTAAACCAAAATCCTAACAATAGTGCCATATAAACTAGGAACAAGTAAAGGATCACCACCTCAAGAGTATATTTTGCTTTAGCATCAAAAGGAATGTCAACAATCTTGTTATCTGTCATTTTGGCACGATTAAACAAATCAACAATATACTTGGCCCATACACTTTAGACTCAGCCTAAGCCTAAGCCCAACAAGGCCAGATTCTGACACAAAGCCTAGGAAATACTTCCTTGGGCGACCTCAGACCAAAACTTGCCTGACAAAAGTGTCCAGGCAAACGACACGCCTTGCAATCTAGTCAGGGCCGTTAGGACGAGCACCGCATGCTCTCCTCACTCCTTCTTCCGATGATCACCATGTTGACCATCAGATTGCCTTTACGGATTCTCATAACCTAAAAGACCTCCTATAAATACTTGACCATTTTCCCAAAATGGTTCAAGCTAACTCAAGCAATTCACACCAGGCCAGCCCTGGCGATCCTACTCCCAAGTCGATTATTCTTTCGGATAATTGACATATACAAACTAAGTCGACTCGTGAACGTTACCTCAACTTGTAATTCCGATCACATCTTGGGGTCCTTACCGAACGTGGGAAACCGAACGATCGACCAGCCAAAACCCTCAATACATACTATAAGTAAACACTGACTACATGCATAAATGTTATACTTGTTTCATATTTTGGGTCGTCTAGTTATAGTATCAAATAGGGCTGAGCATCGGGCCGAAACCGACCCGTCCCGACCCGATCCCGACAAGTCCCGAAACCGACAAGGCTGAAAATCCTAACCGAATCCCGACCCGATTCTAGTTCGGGTAATCCCGAATCTCGACCCGAGTCACAAAACGAACCGATTTATATGTTATTCTTTGTGTTTTCTCGGGTAATCCCGAGTCCCGACAAGGCTGAAAACCCAAACCGAGTCCCGACCCGAGTTAAGGTCGGTTTGTGTCGATCGGAGTTGGGCGTCGGTCGATCGTCAGACGTCGGTCGGGATTGCTCAGCCCTAGTATCAAACATAAATACGTAACAATCATATATACAAAGGCCGAGCTCTCTTGAGACAAAAAGGCTAAGGCCCTACACTATATTCATATAAAATTTATGTTATAGATCTATAACTTATAAGTAAAATAAAGGTTTGGCTCTCCTTAAGTTTATGAATTACACTTCGGACCTACTAGCAAAAATATTCAAGCTCCGCCGGTGCACATATATTGAAAAAACATAATAATCATTCGATGATATTGGGTTAATTCATTCGATCTCAAACCAAGATGTCTAGAGTTCAAACTTTACAATATCGGATGCACATGTGGGGGTGCTCAACGAAAAAGGATTGGAAATAGTCACGAGATACCTCAGTTATCTCCGATTAAGGTTTGTCTGCCCCAAATAACATAAAAAGGAAAACCTCGTATGTTAACTTGTTTATATATCAACATAATACTATTTTGTTTTCGTATATAATAAAGTACATGCAATTTCGTAATCTCCGTTCTATTTTAAATTTTTAACCACTAGTGGACTTTTTCTTATCATAAGAATTGAAAACTAATATTCAAAAAACTAAAAGTAACCAATTTTAGGATATGAAAGCAAATGGAGGTAACTCGGTTTCACATTTGATCATTTGGATGAGAATATGACCATTCGAACATTATTTAAGTTATTATGGTCAACGAGATGGTAGTAGTTGGCCATAGCAATCGAAGTGAAATGACTCAAATGATCCAATCATTTTTGCAAATGCTTGTATTTTGGGCATTCATCCTTGCACTAATCTAAAGTATGCAAATTTGTCCCAATACTTATTATAGTTTTTTTTTTTTTTTTTTTTTTTTTTTTTTTTTTTTTTTTNTAAGAATAGGAAAAAAGATTTGGACATTCCCCAAATCTTTATACACTCAGAACAATACTCCTACTACAACTATCAGATATCAGATACTAGGATATCTTACAGGACACAATACTTTTACAACATTAAACCAGACCATCAACAGACATACAACACCAATTCACCTTGTTATTGCACCTACCATCTAACTACATTTCCATCTTACCCTCCTCTCATGCTCACTCAACCAGCACCCACAACAAGCATAAGAAAGATGGGTTAATGGCTTCACTAGGCACTCATAACCCCTCCACCGAAGGGCTCTGCAAATTATACTACATTTCCATCTCAAGAATGACTTCATATAATTGGGAACACACTCCTCCAGTGAGGACCAACCTAAACCTCCTGTGGGAATGTAAAGTATGGACCATGAAGTCTCATCTTACACCACTCTCAATTCCATAGTACTTACACTCCGCTCAAGGACCATTTACCCTTCACAAAAAGGAAGCCCTACAATTATAGCTTTTTGTTACTACTGCCAATTATAGCTTTTTGTTACTGAATTAAATGAACTTTTTCCCTAAACAATTTGATTATTAGTTTCGTCAACATATTTGTGTTTTTTTCTTTAACAGAAAAGGTTTTAATAAACTTGATTTGTATGGTTACTACTTACTACACCAAACAGCCACTTCAAAAATTGTTTATGCCACTTATGGAAATCCTGTAAAATTTTATTAATTTATTAACAATTAATATACATTAATAAGTCGAAAAATTTTGTATATAATATATTTTCACACTTATGATTGTATCAAAGAAAAATCACACTTTTAATTCTGAAAAAATCTAAGATTAGACCACAACTCTTAACCGAAGAAATCTAAGATTACCAAATTTCTCCACGTTAGAGGAAGTGTAGAAAAATCGGGTGTTACAATTGTCTTTCACGTTTATAATCGTAAATATTTCTTAGATTTCTCTACACTTAAAAGTGTGAATTTTTATCTTTTTTTTATACAATCATAAGTGTGTATTATCTATTATTTTATTTAAAAAAAAAAAAAAAATCACACTCATTAATGTAACTAATTTTTACACATTATTAAATACTAATAAACTAATAAAATTTTACACAAATTTTTAAGAGTGTGAAAAAAGAGCGTGTAGATTCGATATTTTTTCTTGGCAGTGAACAAGTTAATTGCTAAAACAGAAAAACAATGGACTACTAGTGATGATATTGATTAATTAATTAATTGAATGATTATTTGATTATTAATTTATTAAATAATTGAGAATAGATACTAACTTATTTA
>LBNU01022862.1:45600-63823 GCA_014162995.1 Artemisia annua
GTTCGACTGGATGTATGATCACACTATTCGACAGATGCAACATTTATCTACGCGTGATCAGTTGGACCCACACCTGCAGATTGACCCTTTCCCTGGACGTGAGCAGGACTACCCACCCTACGGGTACTATGGACATCTCCCGCATGGCTACGACTACCGCCAGGGTCCCCCATATCAGTGATCGTGTGATTTGATGTTATGATGTTTGAACAATTTAATCCTTGGTTGTATGTTTCTGAACAATTTGGTCTGTAATAATTTAGGATTCGGCCTCTGTTGGCCTTTGAACTCTTGTGACACTTTATTTTCTTTATTGCATGTAGGATTTATCTCGTCTTGGATGATTGGTTTATTAGCTTTATTTGCTTTGTGTGTTTGTTTATTTGTTTTCGTATGTATGTTATTTTTCTTGTCATTGATTCATGCTTCAAAAAAACTAACTTGTGAAAATGCTTTATTTTGTTTTTAACTTCGTCTTAACTACATATAAAGGTATTTTGCAAAAGATAAGTGTAAGGGAAATCTAAGTCGGTTTATAAGAACGAATGAACATGAATCATAACAATGTAAGTTAACATACATATTAGTACTTGTTTAAGTCAAATGCTTGTATCGAATCATAATGATATTTTTGCAGGAATTCCAGGAAGTAAGGTATAGTTTTTCCAGAAATTTTCCGGAAACTTAACATGAGAATTCTGTCAGATCATTTCTGACGGCGTCAGGCATTACAACCTGACGGCGTCAGGCAGTAATTTTCTGAAATTTTTGAAAGTTTTGTTTTTCTTCCGGAATCATAAAAAGTTTTGTTAATTCTCTAACTTATAATCTCCAGGAATTCTGCAAAAACATTCATTCCACAAGCATTATATCCTATTATAGATTATACCGCCGATTTTATGCGAGGTTCGCCTTTATTCTTTTTCAGGTTAACATGTTATTTTGGACAAGAAGATGATTTATATTTCGGAAGGGAAGCTTTGAGCGTTCATCTTTCTTGGAAGAAGATCTAACCATGTTACCTCACTATCCACATCAAACGAATCAGGGGAGTATTTGTTTCATTCTTTCATTTTCTTTACTTTTACATCTTTTATGTGAACATTGGGACAATGTTCGGTTTAAGTGTAAGGGGGGGGGGTTAAATGAAGACACCTTAGAGAATGCAATTGCGCTTGATTTTTGTTTGTTTGATAGTAAATTTGTAATAAAACCGAGAGAAATATTTGTTAGGGCAATTTTAGCGCCAATTTAAATTTTTTTTCAACATTTAGAAGTGAAATTTTGGTCCTAATAAGCGTCTCATGGATAGGAAATTATATGACTAGCACAAAAACCGTACCACTAAAAAATTTTCCACCCCAAATATGTGAGGTTCGCCCCTAGAATTGGTAGGAAAAGCATTTATGCTATGATGTGTGTACCGGTAGCACTTAGATTCTAGAACTTACGTTAGGACCATCTCAAATCCACAAGTGAGACTACATTCGTGTAGTTAGATTTACTATATGATAAGAGGCATTAGGATTAACCCTCTGTTTTACACCCGTGTTTTTGTTATAATTACGTTGGCTACATTGGTCAAGTAATTCCCCCACACCTTTTGCGTTGTACCCATTTTTGGTACACGAATACACGATACCCCTAGTACACCCCTCAGAGCCTATCTTTTCATTTCGACCTTTGAGCATCTTACTCAAAGTGAGAATTTGTTACACCCCACTTAAATGTACACCCAAATCGCCTTGGCCTACCTTGTATGCACTCATCTTTAGTGCATTATTGTGACAACATTTGTGTTAAACCCTTTGTTAATTATCTAATTGATTACATGGTTGCTAAGTCGAGTCATATCCTTGTACATATTGTTTTGGGATGATTGGGACTCATGGGTAAAGTACTAGTGTAATGGAGTAATGGGGAAGAACATCATTATTACCCCCATATAAATATTTTAAAAAGTACTCCAAGTTTTTCGATTATCTTAATTCGAGTCATTAGAATAGTAATTGTAAAGTTATGTAAATGTTCAAGTGTAAGGAGAGAACCGATGCCCCTATGATGTANCAAGAAAAATACCAAAAAAAATGAGAAAAAGAAAAGTAGAAAAAACATACCGACTACCATCCCTTTTTATTCTATGTTTATTCTATGTTTTTGTTATTTTTGTTTGATTAGCTTAAGTTGAGTCGAGTCTTGGCTTAGCAACATTGTATAGTACATATATTTGATCATGATAATTAACTTGCCACCAGTAAAATACCCTTTATTCCAACCAAACCGTGTTTATCATATCCCTACACCGTACGTTACAACCCTTTGGAAAGCCCTCTTTGATAGTTTATATTAGGTGCTTACGCCTAGTGGAGGAGTAATTGATCTTCTCCCAAGCCTATGGTAATCTATTTGCTATGACAGGTAGTGAGAGATATTTTCCATTTTCATTTATGAGATATAATTCTATGACACCTGAGAGATGAGAGTATCCAAACACTATTTGTGAGGTGCTAGTGCATGATTTCTGTGCTTATTATGATTAGGGTCGAGTAACTATTTGTTGTAATTACTTTTATATTAGTGTTAAATGACCCCTAACTTATATTTTGATTGGAATAAAAGCCTATTTGCTTGAGGACAAACAAATCTCAAGTGTAAGGGTATTTGATGAGGTGAAAAGTGTACCCGTTTTAGGGGGTCATTTAAGCCCTAATTCGTGATAATATGATCAAATATTGCCTTAAATAGTTCCTTTTGTCATTTTAGGTACTTTTGAGAAGAATTCTGGAAAACATATCATTTTGGACGTTTTTGGAGCATAAAGTGAAGAAAACGACAAGGTCTCAAAAGAATGCTGGAAATCCTTCCTGACGGCGTCAGAGTCACAAGGTGACGCCGTCAGCCAACCAAGACAAAGGAGTGGAATCAGACTTAACCAGACGCCCTATGAAAGAATCAAGATGTTTTCACCTGACGGCGTCAGGTGTTACAAGGTGTAGGCCGTCAGGTGTTAAGTTAAAGAGAGACGGCCCAGAGCTATTTTACAAGTGACGGCGTCAGAGATGGATCTAGGTGATCCGAGAACCCTAATGGCGGCGAGCTGACGGCGTCAGAGCCATAACCTGACGCCGTCAGAGTGTATTTTCTATATATACTTTTTTATTTTTCATTCATTAGTGTGCAACTTTTTGGGAACAAACCCTAGACGATTTTGACAGCTTTTTCAAGGGTTTTTCACCCTTGATTCTTCCATGTTCAATTAAAGATAAGTCTCCATTCAAATTAATCAATATGTCTATGTGTTGGTTAATTATATCTTATGCTTGTCTTTCAATTAACATGCTAGGTTAGATTTATCTTGTGTTTGCTTAAATCTAATGAAACCTAACTATTGATTATTGGTTGTTGGTGTGTTATTAATTGTATTGGATGATTGTTTATTGATGTTAGGCTTAAGAAAACTGGCTAACCTCCTATACGGTAACTTGCTTGAACGTCTTAAGAAACATGAACCAATGCGTACTAGGTTATTATTGTTGTATTTAATGCATGAGCGAATTCTAATGATCCCATGTTAGGAGCTTCTAGCAGGCTCGACATTGGAGTGAAGTAGGAGCTTATTAGAGTTGGGGAAGTACGTACGCCACCCCACGAATGGTATTAAGGAATACACCTGTCATCCACGCAATTAGTACACACTAATTAACCGGTAAAAGATAGTTATGAAGTAAGGAAATCTAAGTAAACACACTTGTCTCCATATAAGTTTCACAACCTTTTATTTTCTTGTTATTTTATTTTATTTGCAAAAGTAGTTTTTTTGGGTTAGTTGACTAGCAACTAATTCCGCCCACTCCTTCAAACCCGAGATTTTACTTGCTTTCATAAAATATAAAAAATACAAAAATAATCTTCCCTCACCCTTAGACCTAGTTAGAGTAGTTTTTCATACCTAAGGAACACTATTCCCTGTGGAGAACGATCAATCCCCCGTACTTACCACTTCACTATACTACATCGGTCAGGTACACTGCCTGGTGGGGTTGTAAGCCTCTTGAGATCCCTCGAGAGGTAAAACCTGTTGTAAGGTCGCAAAACCACACATCAAGTTTTTGGCGCCGCTGCCGGGTAATAGTTATTGTTTAGGTTGAATTTTTATTTTATTAGGTCTACTCACTAGATTCCTTTCTAGTGAGATTTTTATTTTATTTTTCTAGGATCTTCTTTAGTCTATCTATTTTCTTCGTGTTTTTGTTCGTAACCATTACCATCCGACATCATGGAAGGTGGTAATATCCTTGATCCCAACAACCCACCACAACCACAAAACCAACCTCCTAGAGCCTGTACCTTAGGAGAGTATTCCCGTCCTAGCCACCAAGGCTATCGTAACACCATTGAGCTCACTCAAGGAGCCAATGTCACTCCTTTGCGATCCGACACCATCCGATTGGTGCAAAGCGGATGCGCATTCCATGGACTTCGTTCCGAAGATCCAAATCAACATCTCAAGGATTTCCTCAAAATCGTAGATTCCATAGACCTTGATGTTGCCACTCGAGAGACGACCCGATTGCATCTCTTTAAATTCTCTCTGCGGGACCAAGCTAGTCAATGGCTTGAGCGTCTTCCCGCCGGATCCATCACCTCTTGGGATGATCTCACCACTCGTTTCCTTGCTTAGTTTTTCCCACCGGGAAGAACTACCAAGCTAAGAAATGATATCTTGATGTTCCAACAACGTCAAGACGAAACCCTCTACGAGGCATGGACTCGATTCAAGGACCTACTCCAAAAAGTTCCTCACCGTGGCATGGATCCTTGGTTACAGATCCAACGATTTTATGACAGCGTAAATCATCATACTAGAAGAGCCATACATTACGCTGCCAATGGAAGACTGATTAGGCTCAGCGTCGATAAGTGCTGGGAAGTCATTGAGGACTTAGCACAGTACGAAGAGGAAGAATGGATGGACTCAACGTTCTCGAAAGAAGGGTTTTAAATTGCATGAGTGCAACCGAAGATCAGTTGTTTGATAACATAAAAAGGCAGATTGAGAAACTTATGAAAGCCGAGGCGCCTTTGGTTGAGGGGAATGAGGATGTAAACACGATTGGTAGACATATGTTCCTTCACTCCTCGCGACAAGATGAGTTCGAAGGGATAATGCTAACTTTCATGAACAATCAAGAGAGACAAATCCAACAATTAGAGACTCACTTGAAAAGCACCCAAAACGTTTTCATGGAACAGGCAGAAAAATTTATCTCAAGAATAAAGGAGAAAATTAGGGAAGAAGCCTCACACAAGAAGATCGAAAAGATCTTTGAACTTCCGGTCCCTAATGAACCGTATAACGAGGTGAGTGGTGAAACTCCTCTTCCCGAGCCTTCACCCTTACGCTTCTCCCGTCCTTTTGAACCCCCTCGCGAAGAAAAGAACTCTCAAGTCCATAGCATCTTCGTAGGAAGCATTGTTGTTACGCTCCCTAGCTTTCACAAAGTTAGAAAACGGCCATTCGGTTTTAAGCCTGGAGTAGAAGACACCCAATTCAAGCGTACCCTCGTTTCAAAAATTCACTAGGAAAGTTCCCCTCACTCGATAAATACTTGCCGCAACGGAGATTGGGAATTAAATAGGGCAACGACCGACCCTAGGGAAGTTAAGATTACACCCAAAGATTGTAATAAAACATTTGACCCGGGAGGGATTTGCTAACTAAGAAGCATTTCTGTGGTCAAAGTTAACAATGCCACAAAACAACTTTTAAAAAGAACAAGGGCTAAATTGAAATTTCTGAAAGTTGCCTAGACACGGACACCTGACGGCGTCAGCTCGCCCACGCAGCTTTTATAACTCCAAATCCATCACTTTCATCACAAACCCCACAAATACCATCCACCCCACCATTCACCACCAAATCTCCAAGGGTCAATTCGTGCCATTCCCTTGTCAATCTCCACGTAGTAAATAACTTTTATCTATCTTTCCTACTCTAATTATCTATTCGATCCATCAATTTTGGATATCCCCAAAAATCCGAAACCCTAGGATTAATTTGAGGTTGAAAACTTAGCAATGCCTTTTAGTTGATGTAATGTTAGCAATGATTGAGGCACAAATTAGTTAAAACTTCGAATGGGTTTAGTATTACGTTAGGGGATTGCGGATTCGACCATTACCCTTTGGCTTATTGGCCATTTTCCTGTCACAAAGGGTGTTTGGGTCAAGGATCTACAAGTTTCATACTTAATCTTTCCCTCGTAATCTCGGATTCAAATCTGCAGGGTCTGACGGCGTTAGCCCGTTAGGCATGACTGCGTCAGGACCGTCTGATGCTCCATCTTGCTTTCAATCTTGTTCCTAACCTCCCTCGCTCTTCTTGCTTTGTTTCAGGACATGAGTAAGCGATCTAGGAGCCATAGGGCTGGGTCATCTAGGCCCCCCCAAGAAAGTTTGGCGGATACGGTGAGAAGTTGGAGTGTTTTCTAGGGTAATGAGGCAACCGCCAAGTACCAAGAACTACGCAACCATGATATCGACCATGGCGCCATCATTGATTGGAATTTCTTGGCTAATACTGGTCTTGATGAAGCTTTTGTCAACAGCATACGGACCGATGACTTCACAGGTCCGCAATGGGTGAGTTTGTTTAGGCTGCAATAGCAGGTGTACGATGAGCTAGTGCGTGAATTCTTGGCTACTTATCACTTGGATTTGAGCATAAATAGATTGTAGGTTAAATGTTAATATTAGCGCAATCTGCAAACCATTACTAGCCCATAAATAAACAGTTGATTAATATGACTGAGTTATGTACCTGAGAATGAACAGCGGGTGCTTGTGGTTGTGAATCAGCAATTGCAGCAAGGTACATAAGGTTCCTCTGAAGCTTCGCTTGATTTCTGCGAAATTACCATGATTTCAAGTAAATGTGAACTTATAATAAATCAGCATAATACAAATATGGGTAAGAAATGAGAATACTCACTCTGCACACTCGGTCATTTTCCCTGAGTTTTGGCTTTCAACGATTTTCAGAATCAAAGATTTGTTCTCATCAAGGTACTGCACACAAAAGGATATCAAAGTTTGTTCCAAGAAGAGGCGGATAATAAACTTTTTTAATCTACCCATACAAACAGTTTTATTTCTTTTAGCTTATTTTAATTTTAGCGAATCGGGCTGATACAGATATAACATATGTACATAGGCCCAATTCATATGTTAAATATAACTTACAGGTCATACAGCAAAATATTGAATAAAAATATTATTATAAGTATTGTCGGCCCGGTCTTGAATAAAAATGGATCGTTTGGTCCTTAACGGGAAACACGCTCCTAGTACATTTTTTAGTGGAAAATAGTGAGACACATAGTCCTACAATGGTGGGGTTTGTACTGCTATTCCCACTATTGAACTAATTTGCTCAGTCGATAAAAATGAAGCTTTTTCCCTGTCGAAGATGGGGGACATAACCGACTACCCAAATGGGGTCACGGTTGCATTGATGACCACATCCAGAATAACAATTGTTCTTTAAACCAAGAGGGGCCTGCACCGCAGGTACCAACTGTGGGTGGCAAGTTGGACAGGTGGAATAACTAGTTCATGTCAAAAACATACGCAATAATAACTTATTACATTTTTCTTTTCTTTTTTTTGATTTCATAAATGTATATTAAATACGATTATAGAAACTATCATTAGACTGAAGATCTACAGTAATTTATTAAACATTGCAAGTTGATGGGATACACTAACGAGTACACTTAGGAGCTATTGTTAGTGAAATAGCAACAAGTTACGTTATAACTTTATTAACTCCAAATACTCACCTAAATGACCAGTGATCGAAGCCCTTACACTATGGAATGCTAAAAGCCAGCTAGGAACGATAATTAACACTAATAAGATCAAGGTAATCATTTAAGGACTTTTCAGCATTACCCAACTACCATCATTAGTTAGGCCAAAGACCCAAAATACAGTAACACAACGTCATTTAAAAGTTCAGAGAAAAATAATGGGTCATAAATAAAGGAAAAGAGCATGTGCTAGAGTTGTAATGTTTTATTAAAATTTAGTCCAGGTTGGGCAAACAGAGACAGAAAGTAGTCTCTTTTTTATATGTAAGCCCTTATGTCATAAAATAGGTTAGGTGGTCATTAGTCTTTGTTTGCTCCAAATCTTCCACACTAAAAAAAAAAAGCTCCATTGCAAAATGAGTCAAAATTTTACCATCATTTAAACTTTTCTACATCAGACCCATCGTAATGGTTCGGTCGAACCTTTGGTAGACCCTTTATTTGGACGGGTCCACCCCATTACATGGGGTTGGTCGTGGTCTTGGTCGAGCTGAAAAAATGCACAACTCAGTCGCATACTCGACCGAGTCCTCCCCTCCTTTTGTGTGTGTGTGTGTGTGTGTTATTTAATTGTTTTTGTGGGGTATATTTGTGTTTTAGTAGGTATGTTTTTTGTGGTGACCGTGGTCATCTTATTACACTACTTGGACATGAAGAAGGGCGTGCTGAGTTGGTGCTAAGGTGTCAGGGTGACCACGGTCAACTGCGGCCACCATTACTACTAGCCTCAAAAAGGGTTAACTACTTCAAATAACAGTGTATTTGCGAACAAAATCCATGTTGGTCATTATACATAGATTTGTTGTTTGGTCACCAAAACTATTTTTTTGTGGGTGTTAATTACTTAACTGTGTTCCATTTGGTCATCAAAAAACAGACCTTGGACAAATACAAACCAAAACAATTTTAATGAACACAAAATAACCTCAAAAACACACTTCCTATGACCAAAATGGAACGGAAACATCCTCTTATCAGCAAATTTGCACAAAACGAGGTACAATGAGAAAAAAGGAAAATTTGTGCAAGATTCATCGTCATTTTATGCGAAAACCCTTAAAAAGCTGGAAAACAATCTACCTCTCCCTCGACCTGAAAATGCCCTCAACAACTAAGTAATCAAGTTAATTGGTCATATTTTCAATCTATGAGGCCAAACTAACTACATTCATCACCAAAAGAATACCAAATCCCCCTAATAGGCAAACTAATTATTCCATAACATTAACAATATGTCACACAATTGTCAAACACTAGGTAGAAAGGGCATTTAACATATACCAATAAACTACAAAACTTTTGGTCAAATCACCATTTTTCATTCAAACTCGAAAACAAAAACCTATTGACAAAAACCAGCTAGCATCTGAGGCTAAAAGATTGAACTGTACAACAACTAGATTTAACTATAGCCTTAACTATACAAAAGTCAAATAGTAGGCCTAGCACAGAGCCAGGTTCAAATCTTCTAAGTCAAAAAAAGACTGATATCTTAAAATATACACTTAAAATGAAGAGAGAATAATCACATATTTAAATGCAATTAGCAAATTAAACAAATAAAGCTAACAAGATACCTAGACAACAAAATGCCAACATATAAATCAATAGGGCATCGATTTGCATGCATAAGCACAAGTATTGATAAAAAATAAAGAATGTTTAATGCAGAATCTTTAATATAACACACAGATTAGTACATTACCAAGAAGGTAACATAATTTATTGACTTGTTCCCAACATCATACTAATATTTTAAACAATTATACCCAATTAAAATAACAATTAACACCATGGGGTTTGCAACTTTGCATATTTATTTCCAAAATAAGCCTTTCATAATTGTATCATACAAGATACAACAATAATATTTTAAAGAACATCTAAATAAATCAACAAGAAATACCATGTAGTTGCATATATTTCTCAAATACTCATTTTCATTATCTTTATCCTATAAAAGCTTTAAAATAAGGAGTAATAATGTTTGACCAAAATAACTTTACTTATAATTAATCAAACATGAAGAAGTTTTGATTTTTTTTTCCTGCAGAATAACTCATTCCAAGAGCCAAAATATTTTTTCAAAACTACTAGCATACTAACAAGATAAATCATGGGGTTTACACATCTTCTAAAACTAACATTCCCATTATTAGATCTTAGAAACATTTAAAAAAAATGATAGTTCTATAGTTTTATAAATAGAAAAATCCAAGAAAACATGACAGTGAAAGGAAAAAAAGATATGAAAACATACTAGTAGTTTTTAAGAGCAAAAGTTTATGTATGGAGCTAGGAAACCTGTTGCAGATGAAGAAACAAAGCAAGTAAAAGCCAAAAAGATAAAGGGTAGACAAAAAGATCAAAAAAGCAAGTTAAAACACTTCTTAACACACATGAACTCAACTCTTTGAGTGTGTGTTGTTGTGTGTGAGAGAGAGAAATATATATATAAGTCAAAAAGATAACATAGATATGAAGAAGCAAGCAAGCTCAGAAAAGAAACCAAAACCTGCTGAATATGATCAGTAGTAACGCTGTTAGTTGGATAATAAGCTGCCATCATGGGCTGCATCTGCATCAGGTGCTGCTGCATTGTATATTTTTTTTCTTCTATGATCTTTTTATACTCCTATTTTTCTCTCTCTACGTACATGTATACAAAAAGTATGTGTCTATCTCACTCTAGAATACGCAAAAAAAGAAAAGAAGAGTATACTGCAAAGTGCAAAGGTGTGAAATGAATAGGGCTCCACAAGAAACTTTTTTTTTCTTTTTTTTTGCTAGCTAGCTTTTAGTGAATTTGACAAGATTAAATGAGGTGGTTCTTGTTGAAAACCCTACACAGAGATATTAAAGGGTGATAAATGGATGAATGGATGGTAGCAGAAGATTGATCAAAGAAAACAAAAAGCAACAGGCTTTTCTCAGTGTACTACACTCTTTGGCTATATAGCTGGACTTGGTAGTGGTGATGGTGGGATGAGAGAGAGGAATCAATATTTTCACATTAGGGTTTTTAAGGGAAAACATTTTTATTGTAGCATCTTTTTTGGAATTTCAAGTGGGTACTTTGTGTATTATTCTTTCAGAGGTAAGTGTAGAGAAATACTGAAAAGTGATGCATGTTTAGTTTAAGTGTACCGGAATAGAGTGTGGTCTGTGTTTGGTTGATACTTGATAAGTTGATACTAGTTAATAAATACAGTATTTGTTAAGATCCGTAACTTTTTTTCTTTTTTTTTTTTTTTTTTTTTTTTTTTTTTTTTTTTAACAAATGTTGGTTAAAGTGAATTCATTGATCCTGAACTTTTTTTAAAAAAAAAATTAAAAATTGAATCTATCACATCTATTTCACAAAAAAATGTAGATTGTCGGGAACATCCTGACACTGGGTGCTTTTTGGCACTAGTCATTGTCTACCCCACAAGGAATAGCTTCGGCAACTCTCCTGGCCTAGTGAGACACCAACTGGAGTGATCACGAGCCAAGAATCGGACCCCTGAGCTCTTATTCCACAAAGTCTCTCTAATGTGCCCATATATTTTGCGAAGGAGGGTACCTATATGAAGCAAATACCAATTATGAGACTTGAACCTGTGTCAATTAACTCAAACACAATTGCTCCAACCATTCACAAATTACCTTAATTAATTGTGTTTTTTAATTAAATGAGCATAAAACTTCTTTAAATAATCATTTTAACCAATACCTTTTGTTTTAATTTTCATTTTTTTAATGGTTGCATATATATCAGAAAACTTCTAGCAAGACACTAGAAGCAGAAAAAAACCAAGAACAATATCTAGAAATACAACATGAAACCCAAACTAGATACTACTCAAGCCTTTAACTGTGAGGCCTACAAAAATGATAAAAAAAAATAATAAATAAAAAAAATAAAAAAAAAATAACAACTCTTGTCAATTACAATGAACCAAGACAAGAGAAAAATCCTCGCCCAAAGAGGCCGAGCCAGCGGTTTTCACTTCGGGGTGTTTTTATGCAAGCCCAAACAAGACTCGAGGAAAAGAAGAAAAAAACTAAATATATGAAAACCTAAAGGGCCCAAAACCATGAATGCCACTAAACACCCATCTGAAAGGAAAAAAGAGACATCAACTCAAACCGTTACTCGAGACTAGCTAAGGGTACTTGAGCCAATCTAACCAACTGCGGGACATACTACCTCTGTAATGAAGCCATGAGAAAGTAGAAGATTGAATGTTGTCAAAAATGTAGTTTCTCTTAATTGGATGTTGACATAAAATAAAGCTATTACGAAGTCTACGGATCCACCATAAGGTTGCAGAAAATATAACAGATAAACAATGTTGCTTCTCTTTAGCCGCTTGCCAAGAACCAAACCAAACCTTCCAATGGTTAAACAAATAATAAGAGGTAACGAGATATCACACCACTTACGCACAACCTTCCAAATATCTTTAGCATTGTCACAATCGAAGAAAAGTATGGTTGGAAGATTCCACGTTACCATTACACAAAGGACATCCAATCTTAGGAATGTCAATCCTACTGCATGAAAGATTAAGCCTATGGGGAAGGCGATCAAGAATAAAATGCCACATGAAAATATTGACCTTACGAGGAAGGGTATTGTCCCACTGAGACAGACAATCCAAAGAGGGCAGGAGATGTAAACCAATATGTTGCCGAGTGGAACTTACAGAAAATATACCATCGTTTGCTATAGACCACCAGCATATATCACGATATGAAGATAAGTCGGTAAATTTGATCTCATTGATAATATCTCTGATATATGCGGAATTACGAACTCCCAAATTGGATCAAGACCAATTCCATGTCCACTCATTGTCTTTGAATCGATCCTAAATGAAGCAATCTTTGTCTTGCTCAAGCCGAACGAGTCTATTATATCTAAGGTATAAAGGAGAATTACCTGTCCAAAGGTCTTTCCAAAATCGTATTGAGTTACCACATGCTACCCTAAAACGGATGGATTCATTAGGGAGAATCGCATTCGAATGAAGATAATTTAAAGTACCCACAATCTCAGACCAAATACCATTAGATGAATTGACGTCGAGACCAAAACCACCTTCTTGACCATGAAAAGACTTAATAACTTTAACCCATATAGCAATTGCATTAGATATCATCCTCCAACACCATTTATAAAAAAGGGCTAAATTAAAAGATTTCAAACTTCCGATATCGAGCCCTCTTTTGTAACCATTCTCAATTTACAAGGTCATAATTACTTAATTATTTAATTATTTAATTTACTTAATCTTTTAATTTTTAATAAATTTACTTTTACAAACAACCAGATTAGTTTAACCGTGTACGTAGATTAACGTACATTTAACTCCAACCGACACTAGACTACGCTCAGTCTACACTTTTTATGCATTTTGGTTCCTTACAATCATATTTTAAAAGTCATATTTTATTTTTTCCAATATTACGAAAACCTTTCACCTTTTACGTTTTAAGGTTTTAACAATGTTTAAACCCTCTTTTATCCTCAACACTTATCTAAACTACTCAAAGAAGTTATAATCACAAGTATTAATATTTTTGAAAGTTTTGAAATTTTTTTTTACCCGGTATTAAGTTACGCGTCTTAAAAACTTTATTTTCAATTGCTATGAATCAAAACAACACTTGATAGGTCAAACTCTTGCACTAAACACTACACTACACAAATGATAAAACTCAAACCTTCCCCCACTACCTAATAACCCACGCCCCATTACACTTGCCCAGTTCTTGGACAAGTTTTCTCCTTATACTTACAAACCTCCACTACATAAAACTAGCTACTACATTTATTAATTCATTCAACCAAGGCAACATAGTTTGTGTCACCACCATTTCCCTTTCCTCTTTGTGATGTGGCTATGCAACCCCCAACACCCATCATATTTTGATTTTTCTAGTTAGGATTTGGTGTAAAGATTGAAGGTTAGAAAGCTAGATGGTGTTCTTGATTTGTTTCCTCCATCAAACTAGTTAATTAAAGGTTTTATTGGGAAAGTTTTACAAGTTTTTTAAAGAAGTTTTTGCATGTGTTCCTAGGAGGGTTTGATCAAGATTTTAAGGGTATAAAAATGGTTGGTTAAAAGATTAGAGCTTTGGTAGTGATTTTAGTTGGTGATTTCTAAGTTTAGTGTTCTTATGTTCTTGTCACTTTCATTTCAAAAGTATTGTAAAGAACCACTTTCATTTTCATTTTCACTTCTGTGATTTTCATATTTTTTTTATTATATATATATATATATATATATATATATATATATATATATATATATATATATATATATATATATATATATATATATATATATATATATATATATATATATATATATATATATATATATAATATATATATATATATGTATTGTTAATACAAATATCGTCAAAAAACGTTATTTATATTTTAAGATTTTTGCTAAATTTTGTTAACGACAAAGTGTAAACTTTAATTTTTAGGCAAACATGAATATAACTTAAGTCTTTCATAATTAGAGTTTATTTAAACTAAACATCACATTTTCTACATTTACATTTCACACAAAACATAATATTTTTATATTTGTAAAAATAGAAAATGTTGTATGACATCATGGCATGCATCATGTGTAATCTTAGAAAGATTTCCAAAATCTCTAAGTTGACTTTCTAAAAGATCTCATGCAATTTTGGAAAGATTCTTACTCAACATATCTCATGATTGACCTTGAAGGATCTTGNATATATATATATATATGTATTGTTAATACAAATATCGTCAAAAAACGTTATTTATATTTTAAGATTTTTGCTAAATTTTGTTAACGACAAAGTGTAAACTTTAATTTTTAGGCAAACATGAATATAACTTAAGTCTTTCATAATTAGAGTTTATTTAAACTAAACATCACATTTTCTACATTTACATTTCACACAAAACATAATATTTTTATATTTGTAAAAATAGAAAATGTTGTATGACATCATGGCATGCATCATGTGTAATCTTAGAAAGATTTCCAAAATCTCTAAGTTGACTTTCTAAAAGATCTCATGCAATTTTGGAAAGATTCTTACTCAACATATCTCATGATTGACCTTGAAGGATCTTGATCAGACTTGGCATAGATATGGAAAGATTTCTTGAAGACTTGACTGTCAGATTTGGCGGAACCCTTTGGGTACAAGTGCGGAACCCTTGTTTTGGTTCCGCCAGATCCGCCAGGTGGCCATCTTGTTTTGGCTATAAATTGCAAGCCACACTCAATAAATTATTCATCACTTACAATCATAACTTGCATATACTT
Organism: Artemisia annua; assembly: GCA_014162995.1. Lineage (NCBI taxonomy): Eukaryota > Viridiplantae > Streptophyta > Magnoliopsida > Asterales > Asteraceae > Artemisia > Artemisia annua. The sequence goes on from LBNU01022862.1 coordinate 60,785, forward strand.
TCTCATTACATTCATCTAACCAGTAACATTTCATTTATGTGAGATTCTTTTGTAGCAAAGAAGTTCACAAGTTCATACGAAAGTTACAAGTTTCAACACAACGTCGCAAGACTTGTAAGCTTAGCATTGTGTAACCACCCATAAAATCTCATCACTATAATTTCCACTACAAATACCTATATCAGGTATTTCACAGGTAAATTTTTGCTTTTTATATGCATTCACTACCTGCATGACTCTCTAGACCTGCTCACGTATCTATATAAGCCAAATATCTCTACTCTTACATCATATAAACTCCTGGTATTTCAAGCATAAGATCACAACACTACCACAATAATTAATCTACCAATATAACACACTAAACTCATTACAATATCCTAATAAACTCTAATTAAACCCTAATTAGGCCTATGTGTTTACAAAACCCTAATTGCTTATCTAAACTAGTTTGGAAGTATTCAAGGCTTATGTATGAGTTACCGTAGGAACAATAGGATATCTTAGCACCCTTAGACTCTAGTACAACCTCTTAGAGCTTAGGTACAAGTCTCTTAAGCACAAAACCATAACTAGGTTATAACTCCCCGGAACTAGGGCTAAACTATCCCAAATCTCTACCATAAGCTACCACCACTTAGTATAAGCTTCTTAGGACTTAATATTAGTCACTAAACACTCATAGAACCCTAATCTAGGCACTAAACCCTAAGCTAAACCCTAATCTCTCACTAAACAAGATTAGGTCATAACTAAACGTAACTTAACCCTAATCCTAAAACTAAGTACCCTAAGCACCTCAAACACCTCAAGAACCTAGCCTAGCACCTTAGTTACCCTAAGCACCCTCCCTAGCTAGCCCACAAGTAGGTGCATTACCTACTTGTCACCACCTTCTCCCCGTGGCTTCACCACCACCACACAAACCCTAGGCCGACCTATAGACCTCCATTGTCACCCTTATAGCTCCTAATAGTCACCATGTAGCAGTAGCTAGTCACTCCCCCTCCTCATGCCACCACACTACCCCTTTCTTGGTCACTAAGCCTAACGAGGGGTATATAAACCCTCGTACCCCTCTCCTTTCCAAACCATACCATCACACTTCTGTACCTCAAACTTTCTGTAGATAGTGGTAGTACTAAGTACCTTATAGCCTTAGAAGTCCATTACTAGAAGCCTTGAACCCTTGTCGAACTCATTTTGGCCTAGAAAACCCTAAACACCCACGTTAAGCCTCCCTTTGGTCACGTAAGCTTTTAATCTTGTTCTAATAGCTTTATTACAGTTCTAGGATAGTTATAGGTTGCCTTAGATCATATTAGAACTCTTGCCTAAGCCTTGATCATTTTCCTTTAGGACTTTACATTTTAAAACCCTAATTAAAGTCGAATTGATGTTTACATGATATAAGCCCTTTCCATAAGCTATAAGCTAGTTTAGGCAACTTATATAAGCTAATATTAGTTAACCATAAGCTAGAAACCTTTTTGTTTTATAAAAATATAGTTTGCATGGAATTAGTACTAGTTTTGCAATGTTTTCCATGCATAGGGGTATATATGGTAAATTTCTAAAAAAGTTAAGTCTAGGGATTATTTTTGACATTTCATAGAAGTATTAAGTATAAGGACCCTTTTTGCAAAGTTATATAACCTTAGGATAAAAAGTAAAATAGTTATAAACTTATAAGGACTAGTTTTGTAAAAGTAATAAAGTTAAGGGTATAAATGGTAAATTCTGAAAACTTATAAGTCCAAGGATCATTTCTGTCATTTTTCTAAAAAATATAAGTATAGGGACTAATTGTGTAAAGTCTAGATAGTTAAAAGCCTAAATAATATTAGTTTATAAGTCTAGGGTAAATTTTGTAAATATACAAACTATAAGGGTATAAAGTAAAGTATTTTCATATAAAACTAAAAACTATCTTTTACTTAACAACATAACACAATAGTAGGGAGCTTCATGTGAGGGGTTTCATTTGTGTATTCGTTTTGACGAGTTTGCTGGGTTTACGATTTAAAGTGTCGTGACTCCTCAAACGTTTATTACATGACCTCTGAATTATGATGGCCCGAACGGTGTTATGTTATATCTATAACTTAAATACTTAACAACGTGATACAATACTAGGGAACTTCATGTGAGGATTATATACTTCTGAATTATGATGGCCCGAACGGTATTATGTTTAATAACATAATACAATACTAGGGAGCTTCATGTGAGGAGTATGTAATTCTAAATTGAGATGGCCTGAACGGTGTTATGTTATATCTAAAACACTGGAAACCGTAAGAGTGATTACTTAAGAAACCTAATAAAAACAACTAGAGCTTGACATACACCCAAACCTATAACAAACCCCAGGATACGTGAGTAAACGGCCTAGTCTCCGAGTCACTTTTACATCAATAAGATTTCCCTAAGCCCAGGTGAGTGTTCGTAGCCTCACATCTTTTATTTTCTCACTCTAAATGCTTTACAAACCCTGTGAGGGGGATACATGCTTACTATTCTCTATAAAATGAATACAAGTCTTTTTCTTTGGTTATTGCATGAGTAAACTACTTGCCACCACTATACCTTTAAATTCATGAATCTAATCACTTGCGAGTGAACGCGAATATAATTGATAGATCTATTGGAGTTTGACAACTCCCGTTGGTATTACCTCTCTTTGGAGGATACCAATAAGTATTATATTTGAACCCTCTCTAAAGGATTAACTTTGGCAAGTTATCCTTTATCTCTGTCCCATCATGGTTTGGTCTGCAGACCCCATGATCTGGACTGTTAACGTGTGGTTCATGAGCATAGTGCAATAACCCACTCCTGATAATTGTACATGCATTACAATTATCATAAACTCTACACTTTCCTTGAAGGGTGTAACAATTGAACCCTGTGGAACTTGTTTTCACTATCACTTAAACATGTGACTCTCACTCAACACCTAGTGTTGACTTTTTAAGCATGTATCCTAGCCATAGACGGAACTTGAACATTTTTTTTTGGGGGGGGGGGGGGGAATTT
>LBNU01022862.1:81083-99227 GCA_014162995.1 Artemisia annua
TTTGCTTCAGCTCATCGTTCATCTCCTGCTCAGCTCTACACTATGACACAGCATGCACCAGTTGACCCACCTATCAGACGCCGACACTCTTATAGGAGAGTGCGCGGGTGTCGCATGCAGCGTTCATCAGTGTTGACATCATCACCCGTGAGGTCTCGTTATGGTTATACGGATACCTCTACTCCATCTCCAGTTCATTCACAGGTTTCATCTCCAGATTATTCTCCGCCACGTCAGCGATTACGGAGATCTGTATCATCCTATTCTGATGAGGATGAGGATCCGATGGAGGATCCAATGGAGGATACAACAGTTGATTCGGTACAGGTTCAGGTTGAGACAGCACCGATTGATCCTACTGCTGGTGATATGCAGATTGATGGTGAGTTAGGGAGGGATGTGCCAGCTAATGGCAAGGGTGTTATGGAGGATGTTCAGGGTGTATTTGAGATCGGACAGAGCTCCAGGGATGCTCAGGTACAGAGTTCAGGGGTTGCTCAGTGGGTAGACATTCCATGTGTTACTGTTCAGGCTGCCAGTCCAGAGTATACTCCATCCACACCTCCATTCGTGCCACCTACTTCACCGATACCTTCCCCACCGTCCTCACAGGCAGTATCTCTACATCCAGATTCACCAGATATGGGTGAGGAGCTGACTGCCATACAGGAGATACATGTGCAGTTAGCTAACCAGGATTTATTGTTGGAGGTTCATTCCGATCAGATTAAGAGGTTGGAGCAGTCTGACCGCCTTCAGAGGATAGAGAGGCGTGTTGGTACGATTGACAGGGCTGCTTGTGTTTTGTTTGAGGAGTTGTATGGTGATCGTAGGGAGAGAGTTGGACTCCAGGCTAGGTTTGAGGCTTTTGACAGGATGCATGGTAGAGAGCTCGGAGTGTTGGGAGCTTAGGTGAGAGACTTGAGGAGTGGTCATCACCAGACTTATAGGATGCCTGGTAGAGCTCGAGGTTCTGAGTGTGCTCAGTGGCAGAGGATTGAGACTGCTAAGTACATGATTGGAGCAGTGATGGCAGAGAACACCGAGCTCAGACTTCGTGTGACTCATTTGGAGGCTGCCATTGGAGGGATGACAGCAGCATTTGATCAGATGCGCGCCGAGCGCGATCGTTCTCAGTTTAGTTTCGTAGGATCTTGTACTTTCCACTAAACTGATGAGTCATCAGTTAGTGACGATATTCTAAACTAGCTTGTAATTTTGTGAACTTCGGATTTGATTTATGAATATAACAAGCTTAGTTTATCTATTCGATTGTTCGTTTCCTCTATTTGTTGACTTTATTCTTGCATCGTGTCTATGATATTTGTATATATTCATGTGACATTCTTATCCATACACAAGATCTCATTTATCGCCATCTTTTGTGATGCAGATAAATGGTACCCCAACGAAAGTCAACCAGATCTACTCGAGGAAGAACTGCTAACCCACCGACTCCAGCGAGAGTTGCACAAGGCAGAACTGCGGAAAATGTCATCCCGGCAAGGGCTACACGTGGAAGAGTTGCTGAGGATGCAGTCCCACCCAGGACCGCGACAAATCCGCCAGCAGTGAACCATGCCACACTTGATCAGCTAGTCAGTGATCGAGTAGCCGCCGCACTCGCTGCAGTAAACAACTCAACAACTAACACTGAAACTTCAAGACCACCCACCAACAATCGTGGCTGTTCCTACAATGAATTCAAGAAGGTGATGGAAGGAGGATTCAGAGGAACAGAGGGAGCCATTGGATTGTTGAGATGGATTGAGAAGTTAGAGACTGTGTTTCATATCAGTGGCTGTAGTGAAGAGAATCGGGTTAAGTACGCATCTTTCACTCTCATGGATGCTGCTTTGACCTGGTGGAACAACTACAAGAAGTCCGCTGGTATTGAGATTGCTTATGCCATGTCGTGGGAGAATTTCAAGGAAATGGTACTCAGGAAGTACTGCCCACGTAATGAGGTGATGAAGTTGGAAGTTGAATTCTGGAACTTGAAGGTACAGAATAACAACATGGCTGCTTATAACCAGAGGTTTCAAGAGCTAATGTTGTTGTGCCCAGAGATGGTCCAGACTGAGACTAGGTTGCTTGAGAGGTATGTAGGAGGATTGCCTCAGATGATTAAGGGAAGCGTGACTACTTCCAAGGCTAAGGATCTGCATGAGACTATGGAAATAGCTAACAAGCTGATGGACCAGCTGTTGGAAGAAACTCCAGAGAAGAGCACTGACCACAAGAGAAAGTGGGAGAATCATGCTAGGAGTAACAGTGGTCACTCTCAGCACAAGAGGCAGAATGTAGCTAAGGCATATGCAGCTGGTACGTCTGAGAAGAGAGTGTATGTAGGGGACGCACCTCTCTGTAACCGCTGCAAGCTACATCACAGGGGAGAGTGTACAGTTAAGTGCCGTAATTGCCAGAGAGGGGCATATGGCCAGAAACTGTCGGTCTAGATCCCTGGCTACTGCTCAAGCTGCACCACCCAACAACCGTAGGGCAGATGTAACCTGCTTTGGTTGTGGTGAGAAGGGTCACTACATGAGTGAGTGCATGAAGCCCAGAAATCAAGGAAATGGTGGTAACAACCAGATGACAGCTGGTAGTGTTGAGAATCAGGGCAATGGAGGAGGAGCTGCTGCCAGAGTTTATGCTATTGGCAGGAGGGAAGCTCAGAACGACCCGAATGTAGTGACGGGTACGTTTCTTTTAAATAATCGCTATGCATCGATTTTGTTTGATACGGGATCAGATAGAAGTTTTGTGTCGACTGCATTTAGCTATTTACTTGGTATTGCCCCGACCACCTTAGATAACGTCTTTGACATAGAATTAGCTAATGGGAATCTAGAGAGAGTAGATACCATTAAAAGAGGCTGTACTCTAAACTTGCTAAATCACCCATTCAATATCGATCTCATGCCAGTAGAGTTAGGTAGTTTTGACGTCATCATAGGGATGGATTGGTTATCGAGATACCATGCCGTCATCATCTGTGATGAAAAGATCGTCAGAGTACCTTACGGAAATGAGATTCTCGTCATTGAGGGAGATCGAAGTGATCGTGCGCGTTCGTCAAGATTGAATATCATCTCGTGTACGAAGATGCAGAAGTACATCGAGAAAGGATGCTACCTCTTTCTAGCTCACGTCTTCGAGAAGTAAGAGAAGAGTCCCAAAGAGAAGCGATTGGAAGATGTGCCAATTGTGAGGGATTTTCCGAAAGTTTTTCCAGAAGACTTACCTGGACTACCGCCAGCTCGACAAATTGAATTCCGTATAGACTTGGTGCTTGGAGCCGCGCCGGTAGCGCGAGCGCCCTATCGACTAGCACCTACGGAAATGCAAGAGTTGTCAGAGCAGTTGGCTGAACTGTGAGGAAAAGGATTTATCAGGCCGAGTTCTTCGCCTTGGGGAGCTCCAGTTCTGTTTGTTAAGAAGAAGGATGGATCCTTCAGGATGTGTATCGATTATCGGGAGCTGAATAAGCTAACGATTAAGAACCGATACCCACTCCCAAAAATCGACGACTTATTCGATCAACTTCAGGGTTCGTCAGTTTACTCCAAGATCGATCTGAGATCAGGTTATCATCAACTTCGAGTCAGGGAGGAGGATATCCCGAAGACGGCATTCATGACTCGATATGGCCATTACGAATTCCAAGTCATGCCATTCGGCTTAACTAACGCACCCGCAGTATTCATGGATCTCATGAATAGAGTGTGTAAGTCGTACTTGGATAAGTTCGTTATTGTGTTCATTGATGACATCTTGATATACTCTAAAGATGAGAAAGAGCATGAGGAACACCTCAAGCTAATCTTAGAGTTATTAAAGAGGGAAGAGCTATATGCCAAATTCTCGAAGTGTGAATTTTGGATATCTACGGTACAATTCTTAGGTCACGTGATTGACAGTCAGGGAATCCACGTGGATCCAGCCAAGATTGAGTCAATCAAAGATTGGGCGACACCTACGACACCCACAGAGGTACGCCAATTCTTAGGACTCGCCGGCTATTACCGAAGGTTTATCGAAGGTTTCTCCAAGATAGCTAAGCCTTTAACTGTATTAACCCAAAAGAATGTGAAGTACAACTGGGGAGATGTTGAAGAAGAAGCTTTTCAACTCCTTAAAGAAAGGTTGTGCAGTGCACCTATTTTGGCCCTACCTGAAGGTAGTGAAGATTTTGTCGTTTACTGTGACGCTTCACATAAAGGTTTGGGAGCAGTGTTAATGCAGAGAGAAAAGGTGATAGCGTATGCGTCTCGACAACTGAAAACTCATGAGAAGAATTATACGACCCATGATTTGGAGTTAGGCGCAGTTGTGTTTGCTCTACGCATATGGAGACACTACCTTTATGGTACTAAGTGTGTGGTGTACACGGATCACAAAAGTCTACAGCATATCTTAAACCAGAAAGAGCTGAATATGAGACAGCGACGATGGTTAGAATTGCTTAGCGACTATGACTGTGAGATTCGTTATCACCCGGGCAAGGCAAATGTTGTTGCCGATGCTCTTAGTCGAAAGGAGAGGGACAAACCACTCAGAGTAAGATCGTTAGGAATGATGATTGTTTCCCCTCTTCCAGCGAAGATTCTTGAGGCTCAGCTGGAAGCGCTGAAAGAAGAGAACAGACCAGACGAGAAAATTTACGGTATGCCAGAAAGCGAGAATGGCTTCGTAAAAAGGTCTGATGGAGTTTTGTGTTATGGAGACAGAAGTTGGATTCCATTGTGCGGAGGAATTCGTGAGCTGATTATGCACGAATCGCACAAGTCCAAATACTCTATTCACCCAGGAGCTAACAAGATGTACTTACACTTGAAGAAGCTATATTGGTGGCCAAACATGAAGGCGGATATAGCTAAGTACGTCAGCATGTGCTTAACGTGTTCGAAGGTTAAAGCTGAACACCAGAGGCCTTCAGGATTATTGGTACAACCAGAGATTCCAGAATGGAAATGGGAACGGATAACCATGAATTTCATTACCAAACTGCCAAAGACATCGAGCGGTTATGACACGATTTGGGTAATCGTAGACCGTCTTACTAAGTCTGCACATTTCCTTCCTATGAGAGAGAACGATAGTATGGATAAGCTTGCCAGACTATACATAAAGGAAATTGTGGCAAGGCATGGAGTGCCAGTTTCTATCATCTCTGATCGAGATAGTCGTTTTACATCCAGTTTTTGGAGATCGCTTCAGGATGCATTAGGAACGGATCTTGATATGAGCACGGCTTATCATCCTCAAACTGATGGTCAGAGTGAGAGGACTATTCAGACACTGGAGGACATGCTCAGAGCGTGTGTTATTGATTTTGGAAACGGCTGGGATAAGTATTTACCTTTAGCCGAGTTTTCCTACAATAACAGCTATCACACCAGTATCAAGGCCGCACCGTACGAAGCACTTTATGGTCGTAAGTGCAGATCGCCGATCTGTTGGGCTGAAGTCGGAGAAAGCCAACTTACTGGACCAGATTTAGTTCACGAAACTACTGAGAAAATCGTACAGATCAAGAATCGTATGCAAGCTGCTCGTGATCGCCAAAAGAGTTATGCTGATAAGAGGCGAAAGCCCCTTGAGTTTCAAGTGGGTGACAAAGTGATGCTGAAGGTCTCGCCATGGAAAGGCGTGATCAGATTTGGTAAACGCGGGAAGCTGAACCCTCGTTATATTGGACCTTTTGAGATTCTTGCCAGAGTCGGGCCGGTAGCCTATCGACTCGCATTACCTTCTGAACTCAGCGCTGTGCACAATGTATTTCATGTTTGTAACTTGAAAAAGTGCCTATCTGACGATGATTCTGCTATTCCTTTGGAAGAGATCCAAGTCGACGAAAGGTTGAATTTTGTCGAGGAACCTATTGAGATTATGGACCGGGAAGTTAAACGACTGAAGCAGAGTCGTATGCCAATCGTGAAGGTCCGCTGGAACTCTCGCAGAGGTCCCGAGTTCACTTGGGAGCGAGAGGACGAGATCAAGCGTAAATATCCTCATCTCTTTTCGAACTCATCGAACGGCTTGAACTGATATCCGGGACGGATTTCCCCTAAGGAGGGGAGACTGTGACAAATGGTATTTTTCATAAACTAATTTATATAATAAATTTCTATTTAAGATATTCACTTTGAACGTTATATGCATTTTAGCACATTTCTGCATGTTTCTGCACATTTCTGCATGATTTCGGGAACTGTTTTGCACACTGTAGCTTATAGTGACTACTGAAAAAGTTTATTTTCGTCAGTTAACACAAATTAATCCATTTCGGATAGTTACTGACAAGTTTCGTAATTTACTAAGAGTTTCTCAGTATTTTCTAAAAAACAATGCCGCACGCGAACCGACACCACAGTAACTATGAAAAAGGTCAAGTAAATATATCTCTGAGTCAGTAAACTCGTTTTATTACTTTTCTGACAAAACCGTGGCTAAAAACTTTATTTTACGTATTCGTGGCCAAAAACGTCAAACCGGGACGTAACGGTTGCATTTCAAGCTTAAACCGACACACAATATACCAACACGGGACAAAAACTATAATACTTCCCCCCCTGGACCCCTAGCCGGCCACACCTAACCCCCCACCAACCAAGAATCAACTTTACACCCTTTTATCCCCTAAACTCTCTAATATTCATAAAACACCCTAATATCCAAATCTATTATTCAATTTACACTATTAACTAGATATTATCATGTCCTAATTTTTTCTATATCTCTTTCTCCTTCTTCTTGTTTGGCCGGCCACAACACACACACAAACACATTTTCTCTCAAAAATTTGGAGATCAAGATCATTAGGGTTATAATTACAAGTACTTTGGGTAATATATAAGCTAATTTGGGTTGAATTGGAAGTGTTTTGGGTCTCTCTTGTTCCTTCCTAGCCACGTTCACAAACACCATCATTGTAAGGATCATCAAACTTTTCTAATCTAGTTTATTTCATGTTTTTATGATGATCTAAGGTGTTACCAAGTGCTAAATACATATATTATGTTAAGTTGACAAGTTTATATATATATATATATATATATATATATATATATATATATATATATATATATATATATATATATATATATATATATATATATATATATATANTGACAAAGTGATGCTGAAGGTCTCGCCATGGAAAGGCGTGATCAGATTTGGTAAACGCGGGAAGCTGAACCCTCGTTATATTGGACCTTTTGAGATTCTTGCCAGAGTCGGGCCGGTAGCCTATCGACTCGCATTACCTTCTGAACTCAGCGCTGTGCACAATGTTTTTCATGTTTGTAACTTGAAAAAGTGCCTATCTGAGGATGATTCTGCTATTCCTTTGGAAGAGATCCAAGTCGAAGAAAGGTTGAATTTTGTCGAGGAACCTATTGAGATTATGGACCGGGAAGTTAAAAGACTGAAGCAGAGTCGTATCCCAATCGTGAAGGTCCGCTGGAACTCTCGCAGAGGTCCCGAGTTCACTTGGGAGCGAGAGGATGAAATCAAGCGTAAATATCCACATCTCTTTTCGAACTCATCGAATGGCTTGAACTGAAATCCGGGACGGATTTCCCCTAAGGAGGGGAGACTGTGACAAATGGTATTTTTCATAAACTAATTTTATAATAAATTTCTATTTATTATACTTACTTTGAACGATATATGCAATTTAGCACATTTCTGCATATTTCTACACATTTCTGCATGTTTCCGGGAACTGTTTTGTACACTGTAGGTTACAGTGACTATTGGAAAAGTTTATTTTCGTCAGTAAACACAAATTAATCCATTTCGGATAGTTACTGACAAGTTTCGTAATTTACTGAGAGTTTCTCAGTATTTTCTGAAAAACAACGCCGCACGCGAACCGATATCACAGTAATTATGAAAAAGGTCAAGTAAATATATTTTTGAGTCAGTAAACTCATTTTATTACTTTTCTGACAAAACCGTGGCTAAAAACTTTATTCTACGTATTCGTGTCCAAAAACGACAAACCGGGACGTAACGGTTGCATTTAAGCTTAAACCGACACACGATATACCAACACGGGACAAAAGTTATAATCCCCCCCCCCCAGGGAACCTCAACCGGCCACATATACTCCCACCAACCAAAGAATCATCTTTACACTCTTATATCCACTAAACTTCTTATTATTCACAATACACTCTATTAACCAAATCTAATATCCAAACTATACTATTAACTAGACATTAGCATGCATCAACATTTTCTATTTCTTTCTTTCTCTTCTTCTTGGCCGGCCACAAAACACACACAAACACAAAAATTCTCTCAAAATTTGGAAGATCAAGATTCATAGGGTTATATATACAAGTGTTTTGGGTTATATATAAGGTGATTTGGGTAAAATTGAAAGTGTTTTCGGTCTCCTCTTGCTCTCCTAGCCACGTACAAACATCAACACCATTGTAAGGATCATCAAACTTTTCTAATCTTGTTTATTTCATGTTTTTATGATGATCCAAGGTGTTACCAAGTGCTAAATAGATATATTTTGCTAAGTTGACAAGTTTATGTATATACATCTTGCATGCATGTAAACTTTACTTCATTAAATGCTACTAGTTCTTAAGTGTATTTCTTGCTGTGTAGTAAATATTGTTGCTTGTGGTATTAATTTGGTGGTACAAATATGAGTTACACTAATTACGCGAGTTTAAGACGATATATACACTTGTATGTGTATATATATCTTTCGGCTAAAACAAAAATAAGAAATTATTGGGGTTTTGAAAAATATTAAATTTTGGCTCAAGTGGTGAATTGGTGGAAGTTTTAATGGAAGGATTATAATTAATTACCTATTTAAGTAACCTTAACTAATTATAAATAATTAGTTAAAAATGTGATTTTTGGTGAAATTTATTTTATATAGTCGAAATATATTATTTTTAGTTGGGTAAAAATAATATTGACTAAACTTTGTGTTTTGAGGAATAAACATAATTAAAAGAGTTAATTTTGTTTAAATATAAAAGATATATGAAAACTAAATAACTAAATTGGTTATTGGGCCAATGGGCCCAATGAGCCCATGTTTGAGCTCGTTGGCAGTTGGGCCGAGCCCAAGGAGTGATTGTCCAACTTTGACTTTTTGACCAAATATTATTATCGGACGTGTAAAAATTAAATTCGATATATAACGATATATTAAACGTAACTAAAACCGTATTATATAGTTTTGGGCTAATATTGGGTTAACGGGCCCAATAGTGAAATTTAAGCCCAATAAATATTTCGGATGACGAAAACGAGTTTTTACATATATTTGGACATACGGAGATTATTTTATAACGTAGAACGGATTAAAAACGATAACTATATATATAACGAATAATATAGTTATTACGTACTAAATTCTACGTATAAAGTGACTAGTAAATTATTTGAGATATTGCAACACTTGAGAAAATGGAAACGTTTAACAAACAAATGGGTCATGCCCAAATTTCTAAAAATTATAACACTTAGAGTATTTTACAAAATACTTACCTTTATATATACTTTTCTAAATTTCAAGTATATATATATATATATATATATATATATATATATATATATATATATATATATATATATATATATATATAATATATATATATAAAATAAGGACTTAATATTTGATTATATTATAAATAATAAAATATATTTATAATATAATACTTCTTCACAAATATAAATTTCGTAAATGTTTCTCAAGTATATTTAATTAATTATAAACTAAATTAGTTAAATATTCAAGTATTACTATTATACTATTTAATATATATATATATATATATATATATATATATATATATATATATATATATATATATATATAAACAATATATATATTACTACGTACTAAGACGATGAATGCAATAAACGGATGTTCCGTTACACACCTTCACACCATTCACCATCGCCACGAGCCATTGAGACGAACTATTCTAGTGAATTACTTTCGAAACGTACGTACCACACAACAAGCAAGAAATACACAAGCACATGGTAACACTTAACGTAAAAACCCTTTCAAAAGAGTCAAACACTTAACACATAAACGTTGTACTAAGTCATACCCTACTTACCTAGGTCGCGTGTCGGAGCGGTTGTACTATTTTCTATTTGACTAGCGGATTGCTATCTTTTAAGGTGAGTTTATAGCCCCATTTTCTTATAAGTACTGTTTTATAAACCTTGGGGTGAGAAACATGCAAAACTGTTTTCATGGACCGAAACTGAACTTATTTTTATACACTAGTATGCGGAAACATAAGTTTGCTTGAATCCCATTTGCCCATTATCAACACCGTCAATTCCTGCTGGGAAACGCGTATGATATAAATAGATCTATTGAGGGTGACTCCTCCGTTCGGTTGGCCGTACGGTGGTCAAGGCGAACGTATACCATGACGACCTTTCGCCGAGTGACTGGGGATTATCACTCGCGGGCACTTTTATTTTATTTAATGCCTTTGGCATACTTGTCTAGTTCGGTGGTTGAGCTTAGTGTTGCATACGGGTTTAGTGTATACTTGCTGATTATTGCTATGGTCCATATGTGCTATTTAATTAAAACCTATAGACTCACCAGCGTTAGCTGACTTTTAGCATGTTTTTCAGGTGCTTAAAGTATGATTATGTTGATGGCAGTGCATGGCGAGGTCATAAGAATCTTAAGTGTTTTTACACAAGCGTTACTCTGAAAACAATGGGACAGTCATGTAACTGGGCCTTATTTTATAAAACTTGGACTTATGTATTACATTTGACATAACAATTATGTAATATATTTGAAACGGATTTCTACTNTATGTTGATGGCAGTGCATGGCGAGGTCATAAGAATCTTAAGTGTTTTTACACAAGCGTTACTCTGAAAACAATGGGACAGTCATGTAACTGGGCCTTATTTTATAAAACTTGAACTTATGTATTACATTTGACTTAACAATTATGTAATATATTTCCTCGTTCTCTTTATCTTGTGTTGTGATTCCTAATTCGTAGCACCCCAAATGCTTGTATGCTTCCGCGAACCTATATTTTTGGGGGTGTTACAACATAACGCCGGGGAGGCGTTATCACTCCCTTTGCTCTTAGTGTGTATGTTTGGTTCCTCATTCTAATCCAATCTAGCTACTTCCCCTCTTTCTATATAAACCACCAACTTATCTCTCTAGAATAATACTTTCTTTATCTAAAACTCTTCTTGATTCTTATGTGTGCTAGATAATATTTGTGGAGACATAACAAGTTTTATAAGAGTCATATGATGATTTAGAGGTGTTGTGTTTACAAAAATTCTAAAAGTGTTGTCATTTTTTGCGAGTTCGTATTATAGCCGTGAGTTTTGATTCAAAAAACCGAGTTCTTGCAAGTTTTATCACTTTAGCAGACGTTGTAGTGATGTTATTTATGTTTCAGAACAAGCTTGTACGAAAGATGCTCAAATTCTCAAAAATCACAACTTTTTGGTCTTTCTTATTTAGCAAGTTCATATGTGTGTTTAGCGAGTTCGCGTTTTTTGCATTCAAGCTTGGATTTTTACGAGATATATTGTAATAACAGACGTTGTTATGCTGTGTTTTGTAGTTATATAAGAGTTTGTGTAAGAAAGTTTACAAAAAACGTTGGTTTCTAACTTGTTTTATCATTTTTTTTAAACGTTTTTTGGTTCGTATAAAAAAGGTCCAAAAACTCACTATTTCATGTTAATCTTCACAAAAGCAGATGTTTTTGTGTTAGGGTACGTTAACTAGTGTTAAACGTTAAAAATTGGTGCTTTAATCGCGTTTTTGTGTTGGTGTATTTCTGCGAGTTATGGCTTCTTTTTGGTGAGTTAGGACTTCATTAAGTGAGTTCATTTTGGCAAGTTTGGACCTCGTTTTGGCGAGTTGTTTAGCGAGTTCCCTACCAAATTCTACCTAAACCCTAGTTTCCTTTACAAACAAAACTCTACTCTCACCAAGGTGTTACACCAAGTTACATACAAAACCTTCGATCAGCAAAACTAGGTTTCCTCGGTAAATTTTATTACTCTAAAAAAATGTTTAAGTACAACGAATATGGGTGAAATCCTACATCTTAGCCTGTTACATAGGCGGTAAGGCTAATAACAAGCAAAACTACTTCTATGAATGAAGTAAAGACTATAACTTTATTTTACCGGGTAATCTTCTTTACAAAAAAACACGACTATAAGTAGATTACATTTAACTCAAATGACTCAAAACATAACCTACGACTTCTTCTGACAGCGAATCTTGATATCCTGAGCGTCATAGAAAGTCAATTAATCTTCGTTTAGATCATGAGCATTGTACTCATCAACTTCATATGAATCATAAAGATCATCATCCTTAGTTTCCTTCTAGCGTTCGTACAAGCTTTTGGTCTCGTATCCACTCCTACTTGACTTAGAAGCCATAAAAGTTCCAGTTTCATCTACAAAGATGTTGACTGAGAATGAGATGGAAGGTGAGAAAAACTGAATCATAGTACGATCTCTTAGCACCAACTGATATGGAACTTCCAGAACCAATCTCTTAGCACCAACTGTTTACGTTCGTTATTGTCTATAAGTTTATTCGCACACGTAACTCCTTAATGAATAATTTCTTTAAAAATTCCCCGTGATTCAACGGGTAATACATACATATTAATTTGATGTTACAAAAACCCCAACTTTCAAACCAACTTAAACACGACTTTAACACAATCAAGACCAAATCAAGGGACTCAAATAAAAAACACCATCACTTCTTTATCATCTACAAGATCCATTATCATTTCAAACATTACCAAAGTCTTCACTTCTTGAACCAATCTTTACTGCGTATTCTGTGTTTACAAAAATGTTGACTGAGAATGAGATGGAAAATTGAGAAAGTTGAACCATAGTACGATCTCTTAGCACCAACTGATATGGAAATTTCAGAACCAATCTCTTAACACAAGCTGTTTACGTTTGTTATTGTTTGTAAACTTATTCACACACGTAACTACTTAATGGAGAATTTCTTTAAAAATTCTTGTGGCTCCAATGGTCTATAAACTAATAAATACATATTAATTTGATGTTGTCTGAAAGAACCAAACATTTTGAACTGAAAATCGAAAACTGAAACACTAACCATCAGTCATGAAGGTATTTTATGTTTGCCATACCAAAAACATCCGAAAAGTAAAATAGATGTGAAGTTTTCCATAAGAAAACTTTTTTGAACAAGTTTCATAACAAACCAATATGGACATGGTTGATTTGTAACTAGAAGCCCATGTAACTTTCGACTATAAGTTTTGGGCTTTTTCCTTATGTTTACAAAGTTAAAAAGAAAGGAGACGTGTAATATGTCTTTACAAAGGCATTCTTTTAGATTATAGCTGTTGTAGTTACTACCTTTTTATATTAGAAACTCTTAATAACACCTGGTTTAGTTTCATTTATAAGAAATGCTATATTCAAAAAAGGTTTACAAAAATAAATCCCTACATACATATGTCTTGTAAATATAGTGGATGAAAAAGGACGAAAAATAAAACATCATACAACATTAATGGTCCAAATCTCTTGCCATGTCATTTTGTGGGCGCTTCCTTGTAAAACTTTTGTGGATGTAGCATTTTTTCTTCATTTATCGTCTAACTTGATTTGTAACTCTAGTTACTAGCTTCTTGTTTTGTTTTCCCAGGGATTTCTTTTGGCTCCAGGACCATGCATCTAGTTACACTACTTAAACACATACTACATCCGTCTCATAATAAATGTCCACTTTGAATTTTTTTAGTCTTTCTTATTAATCTTTGACCATAAATATTTATATTTGTGTTATTTAATACTTGATAAAAAAACATATGAATGAAGTGGGTTTTAAATGTATTTTCATTTGGTATGATTTTTATCAAGTATTATATAACACAAATAAAAATATTTACGGTCAAACTTGAACAAGAAACACTCAAAAAATTCAAAGTGGACACTTATTATGGGACGGAGGGGGTATGAGTTATAACGATGGAGCTTCGCTCTACAAATAAACCTTTACTAAAGTTGAACCCTTAAACTTTGGACCATGCTTCAGTATTATCTCATTTTCGGCATCAAAAAGACTTGCTATTATGATTTTCGCATCTTAAGTGAAAACGACACCTAACAGTGATTTAAAAACTGATTTGTGTGTTCATTAGGACTACTAGCTAGGCTCGTTAAGACGTATAGATAACATAGATGGAATTGCATGCTAAATAATGCTAGCTAGGTTAGGTTGTATACATTTAAGTTAAATACTCGCCTTCTCCGAGTCACCAGAAGAACAAAAACCTCATCCGTTTTTATGTTACACGTGTTAGTTGCCATTTACTTAAACACTATTAATCGTGTTGTCAATTTGAGTTAATGACTTACGGCACTTACATGCTTAAGGGTGTACGTATAGCCATTATGAGCACAATATGAACGCTAATACCACGTAACATTGTAACAGCAATTGAAAGTGATAACATGCACGATTAGCTTCAACATTACGTCGATGAAATGATTAATTGGATGAAAATGACAATTTATAGTGTTTTTATCACAACTGATCGAGACCCTTTGATTTAATTCTTCCTTGCAACTTTTAGTTAAATTCCGATCCTTTCTTCCACAATCACTACAAAAAAAATCTTATTATTTTTGGGAGTTATCATTGAATAATTGACATTCTAAAAAGTTCTCAATAATGTGATTGTTTAGTTTTGTTATTGTGGTTGAGTGTGTAATATAATGGGAATATTTCGGTTGGTGTAGTTCCAATTGGTTGAATTATGTTACTTTTAGGTCATTGGGTATTCTTTTAGTTTAATAAATTTGGCTATCTAAACAATATAGTTTAGTAATCTTAAAACCATATAATACTACAGAACGTGCCAACCACGATAGATAAAAATATCATTCACACAATTCTCTAATTAAAAACTAACGTACATTCAAAACCTATAACATCCTTTTAATAATTACTAGTAGTAAAATACATTAATTCACGCTCGATTTTACTCAACTCCAAATGAAGATTTATGGGGGTCAAACAAAATTCCCTCCATCACAAATCTTCAAATCTTTTTTATGTACACAATTGAACCACTATCATTCATAGAGGTTGTACGCTAAAATAGATGCNGATTGAGAATATGTCGGATGTGAGCTTGTCCATTTGAGAGTTGGAGTTGGAGTTGATCATGGAAATAGGTGAAGTCATTTTAAGGTTTGAATGTTTAATGTGTGGAGTGAATATGAAGGGTGGTATTGGGGAGTTTATATAGAAGTGGGATTAATATTGGTTAGAAAATATGATATACGGTTTTATTTATCATTTGTTTATATTTATTATGGGGACATGTTTGTTGTATGAATCATTTATGTACAATATAAAAGAGTATGGTACGGTGATATGGGGTGTTCGTGCGTGTATGTAATGTAAGGAAGAAAAGGACAAAATGATGTACTTGGTTGTTATTAATTTTTTTATAAAATTTGGGGGGTGGAAAATGATTAATTCGGTTACCGCCGGTGTGTTTTAAATAGTAGACTCTTTTACGTACTTCTTTTTTTCTAAAAGAAAAAGGGAACATTAAAATATCAAAGTTAAGATTTTAAAGTAATGTTTTGAGAATAAAAATATTACTGTAGTTTGTTTCGTTTGATACTTCAAAGTTTTGTTGGCGGGGCTTTCTAGAGGGTCATTGCGGTAATTTTGAGAAGCTTTCACGTTAACTGTTTCGGCATTCAACATGCAAAAGATAAATCATATACTATCTCCGTCTCTAAATAAATGTCCAGTTTGACTTTTTAAAGTCAAATTGGTTCAACATTGACCTTAACTAATTTTGTGGATGCCATATAATAATTGATGCAAAATATATGAATAGATTGGGTTTTAAGTGTATTTTTCAATAGTATAATTTTTTATCATGTATTATATAACATAAAAAAAATATTTAAGGTCAAAGTTGAACCAATTTGACTCTGAAAAGTCAAACTGGACATTTATTTAGGGACGGAGGGAGTATATAACTATCATGATCAAAGAGAAGAAATCTAAGCATGAGACTTTTACACACAACTTGTCATCCGACATTGGTTATCAAGTTTGGAGGCAAATTTTAAACATGGCCATGAAGTTTAGTGTTAAAATAAGGCCACTTACAAAATCATAAGAGAAGTTATCAAAAGAATGAATGTCAAAGTTGATAAAAGGCAAAGTCAATCAGTTACAATGTAAAAGTTGAAAGTTAATGGCATAATAAGGCGAATCTCGTAAAACAAAAAAGGAAGTTATTACTGATTATGAAGTTGAGGTAGAAAATCTATGTGTGGCATGTGTTACACGTAGCCGACGCATAAATCCGCCCCTAGTTATCTGCATATACACTGTTAATATTTGTTCTACAAACATTATAGACATGTATATTATTCTTAAAAAGGTAAAAAAGCTTCATATAATACTTTACATTTTAGTTCAACTTTATCCTTCAAAAACCTTAGTTCAATTTGGAATTTTCAAATCAAACACGTATTATCTAAAAGTAACGTCCGATATACTAGAACAAAACAAAAACCAACATTTCTGTAATCAAATTGACCCATTTGAAAAATGTGTGAAACATACATATAGTATTGTATTATACAAAGTAGAGTGAATGGAATATATATATAACCCCACCAAACGTGGAGAGTGTCGGGTAGAAAGTACAAACTTGAACCAGCAATGTGAGAAAAAAAAAAAAAAGGACAATGTTTGACTAAAAAAGTCGAAAGTCTAATTCGTGGTAGCTTCCAGTTGAATCACCGACGCAATCTGTGTTACGATATATCGTTGTCTGAAGGACCCCTTCTCCCAGAAACACATTTATATCTTCCACCTACAACATAAAAGTTTATGTCCTACACTCTTCATTTTTATTACTACTACAGTACCTATTAATTTTCCATGCATGTTATAAATATAAAGTCTGTTAGGTAAAAGAAGAAGCATTTTTATAATGTTAGATCCTATTTTTAGTTTACAGGTATTTGTTAGTAGTACTTTTTATTTTTTGAATCGGGTATATCGCAACTATGTTAAGTGAAAGTGTATAACAATCCGCAAAGAGTAACAATCAGCATTTGTTTTATAAAAGTGTTAATATAGTTATGGCTATAATCATAAAATCTAAAAAGGCGTAAAAAGTTAAACGCTCATTGTGAAGCAATCATTCTATTATTCCGAACGCGCGCTCCAAAAAAACTCGTAATCAAACACAGCCTGTGTGAATAAGGCGGATACGTCGTATACATAGAAATTTTCTCCTAATGGAAAATTTAGTCCATCAGCTCTTTTTATCATTTTTACGAGGAAACATGTTGACTTATGAAGATGTATGTTGCAGGTTATATCAATTAATCTTTGGTCATGCTAATTGTTAATAAGACGGCGTTGGCGTGTGTGGTATGTGGAGATCACGAACTTGGATGTGAGCTCAATGTGTAGTACGAGTCAAATGTCACAATTAAAAAATATACACATATGATGACATGACAAACACATAATCACAAAAACTTGTGCTGTATTATGTCCACTTAGTTATCATATGTTCTATAGACTCAAGCTTTCATTCTTACTAGTGATGACATAATCATTAACGCATCTACGTTTTCTTATTTTCACACGATTTTGCTCCTTTTACTCCATTAGAGCATCCATTCTAGTGATTTATAAAAAAGTTAATAAAATTTTGTAAGCTGTAATGGTGATTCATTTCAAGCTTGTATGACATAATTCAGTTGAATTATGTGAGATGTTTATAAAACTTTAAAAATTTATACATAATAGAGATAGTTCTATAAGTCAACATGGGGCTTGTGGTCTACAGTAAAGGCTTTAAAAATTTATCATGGGGCTTGTGGTTTAGCGGTAAAGGCTTAAGTAGTTAAGCGAGCCCAAGTGAGAGTAGTACCGGTTTGGGTGACCGACCGGGAAGTCCTCACTTGGGAACCACAAGCTCTAATGATATCAGGCGAATCGGGAATAGGAGTGGGGTTATCCCCTAAGGAGAGGCTCGCGGTTGGTATCTCTGCCCGAGGATGCGACACTAACTC
>LBNU01022862.1:108205-140386 GCA_014162995.1 Artemisia annua
GCCCCGTAATTTTCGTAGAAGGTTTCGCATGCGCCAAAAACTATTTCTAAAAATAGTCAAAGGTATTGAATCTTATGAATCCGATGTTATTCCAGATCACTTTCAATACTTTAAGTCAGAGCATGATTGTATTGGTCGATGGAGTATTAGTGCTCTTATGAAGTGTACAGCTGCCATACGCCAATTGGCATACGGCAACGCACCCGGTGCGTTTGATGAGTATTTGCAAATGGGTTCGAGTACTATGCGTTTATGTGTTGATAATTTTAACATGTGTGTTATGGATTTGTTTATGCCTGAGTTTTTAAGAAAACCAACACGGGCGGACATTCAAAGTATTTACCTAAAGCATGAACGGGAACATCGTTTTCCGGGAATG
This sequence comes from Artemisia annua, assembly GCA_014162995.1. Lineage (NCBI taxonomy): Eukaryota > Viridiplantae > Streptophyta > Magnoliopsida > Asterales > Asteraceae > Artemisia > Artemisia annua. The sequence goes on from LBNU01022862.1 coordinate 108,585, forward strand.
CTTGGTAGCATTGATTGTGTGCATTGGGCGTGGAAAAATTGTCCGGTGGCTTGGCAGGGGAATTTGGTAGGGGTGATAAAAGATACCCAACGTTAATGCTTGAAGCTGCTGCTTCACAAGATTTGTGGATTTGGCATGCATTTTTTGGTATGGCAGGGGCAAATAATGATATTAATGTTTTGGATAACTCTAATTTGTTCGAAGACTTGCTAAAAGACGAATTCCCAAGGGCACCCTATATGGTAAATGAAAGAAGGTATGAACAGGGGTATTACTTGGCTGATGGAATTTACCCACAGTAGGCAACTTTTGTCAAATCCTTCTCGACAACGACTGACGAGAAACATAGTTATTTCAAAAGGAAGCAAGAAAGTGCATGAAAGGATGTCGAACCTGCTTTTGGTGTGCTCCAAGGACGGTGGGGTATACTACAACAACCGGCACGTGCTTATGAAATTGTCAAGATACAACGAATGATGTATAACTGCATTATTTTGCATAACATGATATTGAAAGATCAAAAGTTTGCGCTCCGTGACTATGGAGAACTGTTTGTGGATCCGGTACCATATTTGAGGCAACAAANCCTGCTTTTGGTGTGCTCCAAGGACGGTGGGGTATACTACAACAACCGGCACGTGCTTATGAAATTGTCAAGATACAACGAATGATGTATAACTGCATTATTTTGCATAACATGATATTGAAAGATCAAAAGTTTGCGCTCCGTGACTATGGAGAACTGTTTGTGGATCCGGTACCATATTTGAGGCAACAAACATGGGTCGACAGATGTGATACCCAGCAACACAAGTCAAAAGAAATGCGCGACTCAGAAATGCATTCTCAGCTCCAACGAGACCTTATGGAGCATGTTTGGCAGAAACGTCTTCAACGCCAACAACAACATAAAGAAGAATATTCGGAAGACGATAAATAATTAGTTGTAATTCGTTTCGTTTAATTTCCTATGTTTCGTTTTTTTTCTTAATCGTTGTTATTGTTATTTTAAGTTTTTTTATATTTCGTATTGTAATGTTTAAGTATTAATGTTATGTGGTTTATTAAATGAATTGTTAGTTTTAGTTAGGGGTTGAATTTGAAAATAGTTGAGTTAAAGCTGAGTTAAAGCTGAGTTATGAATGGGGGTGTTTTTTGTGAGTTAAGGTGAAAGTGTTAAAGCTGATGTGGCGCTGACGTGGCACTGAGTTAAGTTTTAACCTAGGTTACGGATGTAAGTGCTCTAACAACCCCTTAGACATTAAAGTACATAGCTAAACCATGTTGTCAACTTCGCAACAACCTTCACTTTAATCTTTTTTGACGGTCTTAAACCATGTTGTCTACCAGCGAGGCTTGAACCCAACCATTCGTAGTGTTAAGAAATTGAGATCTCATACATTTAAGTATTTTGTGATAAAAGTGTGAATAGCTAGTTCACGTAATTTAAAACCTTATAGACTTTGGTCGTTTTCTTCTATTGGAAATGTTTTAGGTCATGTGATATATAACGAGCTGATCAAAATAGGGTTGAATCATGAATAATTGTTTATCTATTTATTTTAGTTTTATAAATGATCAATTTTTATGATTATAAACCTAGGAAGATTTGTCTAACGGGTGTTAAAAAATGATGCAACATGTGATGTTAAATAAATTTATCGGATAATATAGTGAGCGATGCATTATATTCTGGCGATTATTTACGAGTTCAAGTATTCGTGAGTTGTGACATGATAGCAAAAAACTCACTGATGGATTCAAATTTTCGGAGAAAAGAACAAAGTCAAAGGTATAGGATAAAAAAGTACAAAATTATCGGATCATCATTTGAACCATCACATAAAATGTGATTTGGATGTTATCCCATGTGTGTTTCAATTTCTTGTTATAACTAAAAGTTTCTCTAGGATAAAAGTGAAGCTTATCCTACATTGATTATGNCGTGCTTTTGGTGTGCTCCAAGGACGGTGGGGTATACTACAACAACCGGCACGTGCTTATGAAATTGTCAAGATACAACGAATGATGTATAACTGCATTATTTTGCATAACATGCTATTGAAAGATCAAAAGTTTGCGCTCCGTGACTATGGCGAACTGTTTGTGGATCCGGTACCATATTTGAGGCAACAAACATGGGTCGACAGATGTGATACCCAGCAACACAAGTCAAAAGAAATGCGCGACTCAGAAATGCATTCTCAGCTCCAACGAGACCTTATGGAGCATGTTTGGCAGAAACGTCTTCAACGCCAACAACAACATGAAGAAGAATATTCGGAAGACGATAAATAATTAGTTGTAATTCGTTTCGTTTAATTTCCTATGTTTCGTTTTTTTTTCTTAATCGTTGTTATTGTTATTTTAAGTTTTTTTATATTTCGTATTGTAATGTTTAAGTATTAATGTTATGTGGTTTATTAAATGAATTGTTAGTTTTAGTTAGGGGTTGAATTTGAAAATAGTTGAGTTAAAGCTGAGTTAAAGCTGAGTTATGAATGGGGGTGTTTTTTTGTGAGTTAAGGTGAAAGTGTTAAAGCTGATGTGGCGCTGACGTGGCACTGAGTTAAGTTTTAACCTAGGTTACGGATGTAAGCAGGGACGGAGCCAGGCGGGGTCCCGTGGGTGCCCCGGACACCTATGATTTTTCCGACGTAGTGTTAATTTTAAGAAAAAACATCGATTTTTCCCAAATGTACCTTAAATGACCCCGGTCCATCGAAATGTGTTTTTAGTCTTATTTAGTTAGCATCTTAAACTCTATTATACTACAGTTAAAAAAAATTTGTGCACCCGGTAATATTTGTTCCTGGCTCCGTCCCTGGATGTAAGTGCTCTAACAACCCCTTAGACATTAAAGTACATAGCTAAACCATGTTGTCAACTTCGCAACAACCTTCACTTTAATCTTTTTTGACGGTCTTAAACCATGTTGTCTACCAGTGAAGCTTGAACCCAACCATTCGTAGTGTTAAGAAATTGAGATCTCATACATTTAAGTATTTTGTGATAAAAGTGTGAATAGCTAGTTCACGTAATATAAAACCTTATAGACTTTGGTCGTTTTCTTCTACTGGAAATGTTTTAGGTCATGTGATATATAACGAGCTGATCACAATAGGGTTGAATCATGAATAATTGTTTATCTATTTATTTTAGTTTTATAAATGATCAATTTTTATGATTATAAACCTAGGAAGATTTGTCTAACGGGTGTTAAAAAATGATGCAACATGTGATGTTAAATAAATTTATCGGATAATATAGTGAGCGATGCATTATATTCTGGCGATTATTTACGAGTTCAAGTATTCGTGAGTTGTGACATGATAGCAAAAAACTCACTGATGGATTCAAATTTTCGGAGAAAAGAACAAAGTCAAAGGTATAGGATAAAAAAGTACAAAATTATCGGATCATCATTTGAACTAGGGGTGGCAATTTCTGACCCGACAAGAAACCCGACCTGAAACCGACACGAAAATTAACAGGTTCGAGTTGAGCTAAATAGATTTCGGGGTCAGGTTTGGGTCGACATATCTAACCCGTTTATTAAACAGGTCAGGTTCGGGTTGGGAATAAAATAAACATGTCGACCCGCCAACCCGTTTAAGATTTTTTTTCTTAAATTAAAAATTATTTATATTTAATTATACGGGTTGAATGGGTTAAAGGTTGACCCGCTAACTCGTTTAACCCGCTTAACTCGTGTAATGTGCTAACTTTTATATATAAAACGGGTTATATGGTCAACCCAAAACCCATTTAACATATTCAACCCATGTAACATATTTAACGCGTCAACCCAAGTATATATACGGGTTAAATGGGTTAGGTTCGGGTTACGTGTAAACAGGTTAAGGTTGACGTAGCTGACCCGATAATTTAAATGGGTCAGGTTCGGGTTGGAGTTTTCTGACCCGCCAACCTGATAACCCGAACCCGCCAACCCGAACCCGACCTGAATTGCCACCCCTAATTTGAACCATCACATAAAATGTGATTTGGATGTTATCCCATGTGTGTTTCAATTTCTTGTTATAACTAAAAGTTTCTCTAGGATAAAAGTGAAGCTTATCCTACATTGATTTTGATTATGCTTTTAATTATAGTACTCTCTAGCAAATAATGTATAGATAACACTAGAGAGTTAGAGACGTACTCTATAATAGAATAAAGCATAAAATTGGATAATTATTGACCATCATAACTAAGTATAAGAATGTAAACTATAAGACGTACATTCATAATCGATTCGTGAATTATTTGTAATCGACTTAATCTAAATGATTTGGCTTGAGCTAGCTCTGACTAAAGTACTTGGCTCATGACTCATGAAGCTTGCAAAATTTTATCGAGTTTAGGTTGATTACACCAAATATATATCTTTCAATCCAAAATCGTACGTCAAATATATCTTTTCAATCCAAAATTTTGAAACTCCATAAACCAATTTATTCCAAACTTTTACCGTCGCAGAAACTACTCAAGATGATAATTCCATCAGGAAATTTGTATACAAATAAATACGACACGAACTTTTTTAGGTAGCTTTAACCTTAAAAAAATAAAAACCATGCGTGATATTGAGTTCAGCGATCATAGCTATTTATTTTTAATCAATCTAAAAAATCCATTTTTCATCCCTTTTTTAAAAACAAAATAGTTTACAAATGGTGAATCGTTAAATGATGAAAAACACATCATTACGACGACAATTTTCTTATCTTTCAAAAGACAAGTTAGTTCAATATACTTTTCATAAATTGTTTATTTTTGTTTTTTTATTATTGAATATTATACGATACAAAATCACATGTAATTGTGATGTGAGTTTTAAAGTTTAAACCACAAATTATAAATCACATGCGATTTTACAAATCACATATGATTTTTAAGATTACAAATCTCATTGATTTATTTGTGCCTAAAAGGGCTAAACTTCAACACTTACAAAAAAAGTTTCAGAAAAAAGTTCGTCGAAAGTATATAAAAATTTTCATCTAATAAAAAATGATTTAAATTTGACATGATGATGTAATTAGTTTTAACTAAAAATCAATGGTTTGTTAGTTATTTACGACTTTTAAGAGAAATAATGTAAGTGAGATTCTTTTTAAGTTATGATCGTAAAATGAGTGCCTTTATTTGATCATTTAACTTCTTTTTTGACCTTTATGAAACTCACACCCCATGCGATCTTACTAGTTTCACACTTTCTGCCTAACTGATAGTGCTCAATGGGGGAGCTATGCATGGTACGTAGGGTTGGCCGTTGGACATAGCTCACACCAAAAGTTCCTACAAAAGCCTATATATTAGATTTACCCACTTAAAATATGGTCCTTCAGCATATTATTTACTTATTTAGCCAACAAAGTAGTATACTTTAGTTGTTTCTTGTTGATTCAAACCTGGAAGAGTTTATTCATTAATTCAATTCACAAGCATTATCATATCAGATCCTACATAGCGATTATATGAATATTTATATGTGTGATATCAATTCACAAGTATTATCATATCATATACTACATCATTATGTCAATATCTATAATTATTTGGGTTTTTCTAACTTGTACTATGATGGCACAAGCTTATAAGTGTTTAATGAAAACAAATATTTTTTTTAAAATATCTTAATTTTTATATCAAACATGAGTAATTTTGGTAAAACATTAAATTATTAATATCAACTAACACGAACATGGTAATTTGAGTTTCGTTTCTTAAAACTCTACCATTTATATGAATAATATTTATAGTTATGATCACTAAATCTTAGTTTCATCAATGTAGAGTATATTTGTTGTGATTTGTTTATTTTAGTTTTACGGAGTTCAGTATGAAAATGTTTTGTATTTTACGTGTTCAATTCTTTGATGCAATCTTTTTAATAACTAAACGAATATTCATGCATAGCAACGAGATTTTATAACGGCAAATAGTTGTAGTGATAAAAAGATAATAAAAGTTTAAGAATTTGGGGATTAAACACGATTGAAATTGAATGAAGATAATATTATTTATGTTTTATAAACAAAATTAATAATAAAATTTTATGTTTTATGAAATATGAAATGAATTAACACATTGGGGTTGTTTATGTAAGCAATGGGAAAATTGAATTTTCCCCCTGGCAAGAAGTTAGCCTTTCATTACTTTTAGTGTCCAGCAAATCTTGTTTCCCGCATTGCATTTTAATTCCAGCCGCAAGTTTAAAGTTTTCTTCAATATGTTTAAGTTTCTTTCAATAGTTTTCTGCCTTGCATTGCAGCCTTCAATAGTTACTTTAATTATTTTCCACCTTAAAATAGTTACTTTAATTATGTAAGTTTCCTTCAATACTTTGCAGTTTTTCACTTTCAAAATTTTTGGTTTTTCCTTTATAGTATAAATAAACAAAGAAAGTTTTAGGTGGCAACTGACAAAAAAATGGGGAACCATTCAATTTCACAATTTAATTGTTCAATCAGACGATTAATTGTTCAATAATAGGCACATAATTAAATCTATAAGTACAACTAATAATTATATATTAGCTATATTTGTTCGGCATGTACTTACAATTCGTGCTTCTATTTTGATATTTATAATCTTGTGCATCTACAAGATTTTGGTATTACAATTGAATTGATGTAAGTTTAGCCGTATTTTAATTTTTCTAACCCGTGTATGCGAAGGTCATTAAACGCGGATTAAGTTCGGATAATAACTGCAACTAATAATAATATTTCAACTATATTTATTCGGTTTGAAAATATGATTAAATTTTGTTTTTATTCTTATTGTTCAAATAGTTTAATTTGATATTCATAAGTAAAATTCAGTGAATACAAATGTTTATATAATATAATTAATCTCGTACATATACGCAATAACACATATTCAGCTTGATATTTATAACGCCTATTACGATCAAGTTGAAGCACGTGTCATTGAGTATATATACGTGATTAATATCCAGCTGAGATTAAAATAACAACGATTATCAATTATAATCATTATTTTATTCCATAAACACTCACGTACGCGTCATAAATATCAAGTTGAAACACGCTTATGATGATAATAATAATTGTTGTTGTTTTTTTTTAAAAAGTATAAACTACATGAAGTATTTGTTAACTATATGAATTTCTTAAAATTTATGAAAATTGAAGATTTTACATTTAAGTTCATAAAATTAGATTTAAACTAACCGATTTTTAAAAGTTTAAGGTTTGATTGTAAACTCGATTAACAAATCAAATGTTTGTTTACACTTCAGTCCAAAATTAAGAAAGATAAAGATCTCATATGACCACACGTATTCTCATTTTTATTTTTTACCGAATTTATTAAAAGTTTTTTTTTCTTTTTTTTTTAATAGAAAAGGATATCATTGGGAAAAAGAAAAGAGTCATGTACATGAAAAAATAAGAAGCCACCAACATATAGGCATAGAAATAAAACAGACAATCAAACTACGCAAATCAAAATCCTTAAACAAATCACAAAACAAGCTTCATTTGTTGCAGTAGATCTCAAATTCCAGATGTTAAGAGGGGTAGAACGGAGGACGCCTTCTTTAGCCAACTTATCATCATCACAATTGCCTTCACGTTTGATATGAGCTATCGATCCGTTTCCGTTAGTTGAAAGGAAAAGATCAATCTCTTGAAAAAGGGACAACAACCGCCATGGTCTCTCAAAAGGATGTCAAACCCAAGAAACCACATTTGGGGAATAACTTTCAACAATAATATCAGACGATGACAAATTTAGCTTCTCATTTACCATCCTACAAGCTTCTTTTATTGCCTATCAATTCAATTTTGACTTTTATTAGCTAATATGATAGTACTTCGATTTACAATTGAACTCTCCTATTGATCAATAAAAGAACTGATTGACACAAAGCATTTTCCTCATAAAATTGCTCAATTTCGCACCTTATTAAATTCAAAATTCCAATGTTTTACCCAATTGTCACCTAAAATGTATTTTGTTTTCGTGTTTTGCTAATGATGGTACCAATGTTGGGTTAAGAAATGATTTTTATTACATAAACACAAATAAATAATTATAATTAAAGGAAAATCCCTAAAAGTTGGATAATTGAAAAAATAGATACAAGACAAACTATTCATTGTGAGTAAATCAATTTTTAAATCAAATTACAGTATAAAAATAAGAAAAATGATTTGTAGGCCTAATTCATGGACTTAAAGAGAGACTTATAATGTGATTGGTGTATTTTAAAAATGATTGATGAATATGAGGAGAAAGAATTGATGTATTTTAAATATTGAATATATAAATGAGGCAAGTTTATTTGTAGATTTAATTAGTAGGCTTATTTATCATTACTCTAAAAATTTTTACATAGATTTATATATACTAGTTTTAGAGTTACAACTTGGTTAGGGTCTGGGTAAGAATTAAAGAAGACAAGCCAAAAAAGATAAATGGCCTCAGGCCCACTTTTTGTATTGGGCTAGACAAAGGGCTTTTCTGATTGCCACCAGTTACACTACCCTCGTTATTGTTTAATTTTTTTATTGTTTCAAGAAATACAAACGAATTAACGAATTGGTCAATTCGCAAAGTTTACTGTTCATTTTATAATTTTGTTTTTGGTCTTTAACTAATGTCTATCTTTTGCTTTGATGCTTGATTAATTGCCAAACTATAATTATTTTAAAATTTTACTTCTAAAATTTACTTTTTTCTAACTTTCACTTTTAATTCATATTCATATAAATGAGAATTTTGCGCATAACATTTGTGTATTCTCAATGCAACTCGTGAGCAGGAAACACCTTGTTATCATCAGTTTTCTGGAAAACTCATTGTCTCAGTGTGAAGATCTCTTTCTTTTTCTTTTTTTCGACCTTTTGAATTAAATGAGAGATCGTACACAGAAATACTCAAGACTAGATACACCGTAGGCATATGTAGTTCTTGTGTTTAAGTCTTCATTCTAGCTCAAATTTTGTGCATCCTTTTCACTTATATACCTGATATTGAGAGATAAATAGCGAATAATGCACATTTATCAGATAATACGCTTTAAAACGGATAATAATGCATATAAAATTTGTATAAAATAAGCAGTATGTCAATACCTCGTATATCTTCACTTAGATACCTAGTATTGAGAGATAAATAGTGAATAACTCACATTTAACAAGTAAAATGTTTTAAAACGGATAATGTCGCATATAAAATTTGTATAAAACGAGGGATCAAAACCTGCGTGTTGCAGCGCGAAACTTTTATGAGCTTATAATTTCTATCGATTTTAATTGTTTTAACTTTCTTTTTTATCTAGATGAAAAGCTAGTTAAACTATAATTTATATCGAATTTAATTGTTTTAACTTTCTTTTTTATCTAGATGAAAAGCTAGTTAAACTAAGGATTTTCGGTCTTATCCATAGCATTTGGTTCTCAAGTAGATATATCAAGATATCAACTAGAAGCAATATGAAAGGGTTTTAAAGAATCTGAAGTTAATTTTGTGGGTGGTGAGGATGTTTGACGACACAAGTGTTGTAGTTAACCTTCAAGAAATTGTTGGACAAAGAGGGATGATCATAAACAAATGGGTGAACCAAATGGAAATTCTGAATCGTGAGAGCGTAAAAGGGTTTCTAAGCCATTTTCGTTGGAACTCGGTCTTGGAGAGCATATATGTTCAAAGGTTCCAATACTCGCGTGGCCAATGATGGCTGATCAACCCCTAAATGCAATGATGGTTGAGGAGGAGAAAAAGATTGCATTAAGGGTTGAAACAAACGATGGTTCGGTTAAAGGGTTTGTCAAGCCCGAGGGGTTAAAGAAAGGTTAAAGAGCTAGGTGACGCAGCAATGGAAGCTACGGCGGAAGGTGGGTCGTCGTGGCGAACACTGAAGGAGCTCATTCGCGAGATTCAGATTGCTGCTTATCCCTAATAAAAACGTATGTATCTTAGAGCATCCCCAATGGTAACTCACATTATACAATAACTCAGCGCCACGTCAGCTTTAACACAATAACTCAACACAATAACTCAACACCCACATCAATAACTCAGCAATAACTCAGCTTTAACACATTAACTTCAACTATTTTCAAATTCAACCCTCAACTAAATCTAATATTTCATTTAATACTTAACAAAACACAACTTATATATTAATAACTAAAATTTAAACATACATTAAACAAACTACAACAAACTACAGCAAACATTAAACATAAAATACGATAATTAAACATAAACCTACGATAATTAAACATAAAACTACGAATTAGTAAAACGAGTCATCCGAGACCCAGCCCTCGTCACTCGAAGCACTCGAATCGTCATCACTAGTTGACACACGGGGCAATCCATGTGCGATTCGATATGCACAACGAGCTTCTCTCCGAGCCCGTTTAGCTAACCAGTACTCCTCACTAGCTCTTCTCTCCTCTTCTTCCTCAGCCTGAACCCTCAACAACTCTTGCATGTCTTGCTCGTACAGTTCATCTTCAGTCAATGCCCGTGGTGGTGGATTGTTTGGTTGTGGGTTTTGTGGTGGTGGATTGTTTAAAGATGGAAACAGAACTTCAGGTGGAGTGTTTTGTGGTGGAGTGTCATACTAGAAAACTGGATACAAATCTTGCGGTGGATTATTGTGTTGTTGATTGTCATACTGGAAAAATGGAAACAAATCTTCAGGAGGGGTGTTGTATTCTGAACCGTTATTTGGTGAATTGTGATTAGCCATTGGTTTGAGAGATGAAATTTGTGATTTGTGTATGATTTGTATGTGTTTTTTAATGAACTGGGAATGGGTATTTATAGGGCTGTTTGAACATATTTGAATTCAAAAATTATCCCGCTATTGAATTTGAATTTGAAATTCAACCGTTTAACAGCCCATTTGAATTTGAATTTGAAATTTCGTACGTTTGAATAGTAAATGTTTACTGCACACGTTTTTTTTGTTTTTTTATATTTGAATTTGAAATTTAAAAGTTTAACCGCCTTGAACAATGAATTTTAAATTTCAAATTATCCCGCTCACATGTTCAAATTCTGAATTTTAAACTTTAATACACTCCTATAAATAGCATACATTATCATATAATTTTTCACACACTTCACTTTCTAAACACAATTCACTTTCTAAACAAAATTCAAAATGGCAAATCGTTGGACGATTGAAGAAGAAACCTTGCTAGCCGATATGTGGCAAAATGTTCATGAGTTCCATGCGATGGAAGGCCGTTTTTGGACAGTCGTAACACGAAGATTCAATGAACAATCANATACACTCCTATAAATAGCATACATTATCATACAATTTTTCACACACTTCACTTTCTAAACACACTTCACTTTCTAAACAAAATTCACAATGGCAAATCGTTGGACGATTGAAGAAGAAACCTTGCTAGCCGATATGTGGCAAAATGTTCATGAGTTCCATGTGATGGAAGGCCGTTTTTGGACAGTCGTAACACGAAGATTCAATGAACAATCAGATGGTCCTCACTGTACCAAGAGCCAAATAACGAGTAAGTGGTCACGGTTGAACTCTGAATGTCAAGTATTTCATGACATTTTCTTGAATTGAAGACGCATTAAACGTGTACAGAGAACGCCATGCTGGGCAACCATTCCAATACTTTCACGTTTGGTTGATCTTGAGAAGAAACCCATTCTGGAACCGATATCGGGATTAATGGCTTTGTATTACTGTATCGTGTGTTGCTTTATGTTAAGTATTTCCGTATGGTCTTGTATGATGTAACTTTAAGTTTAAGTTTCAATAAAAGGCTTAACAGCTAGTTTCTCCATTAAAATTATCTAACGGCTAGTTTCTGTATAAATACCATCTTTGCTCAACTTTGTATAAACAAACAACTCAAGAAAATGAACCAACCAGATGAGGTGCAAAGAACAATCCTTACCCGATTACGCATTGAACAAGAAAATGAACTTAAGTTGATTAACAAGTTGTTTGGTGAGATCGCTCGTACTATTCAACAGAGGGAGTCTCGTACTCCAGAGGTCGAAAGGTTACATCATTTGCCTCAAGACCATCCAATAATCAGGGTCAGTATAGAAACCCTTTTAAGAAATGATGAAACTGATTTGCAACTTGAAGTCGCCATGAAAATGGTCAGGGAACAAGTGTTGCAAGTTTGGGAAGAAAAGTCAGAACTCATCGATAATTACAAGTCTATTTAAATTGTATCGTTATTTCACGTTTCGTATGTTTTCACCGTTGGGGAATTGTATTTGAAATTCAATGAATCGTATCGTTATTTTACTATACCGTGAATTGTATACCGTTGAATAATAAATCGTATCGTTTGTTGTTGTATTGTATTTACTTGGTTAAAAAGTAAGGGGGTCTTTTGTAATTTCCCATATCTTAAATTCAAAATCTATAAAAGTTCACAGGGGTAAAAAGTATATTTTTTTTTAAAAGTAGCCTTAACGTGGCGTTAAGGGGTTAACGCAGCCCGTTAACGCCACGTTAACGCAAGGACTGCAATGGCTAACGCGCGTTATTGGTGCCTAACGCAGCCTATTGCGTTATTATTGTTCATGCTCTAAGTAATAGAAAGAATGGTCACAAAGGAAGATTGCATTAAATTCCAAAACGATATATTATTATTGTTTAGAAAGTGAAGCATCATGTTTTTAGAAGGCAACTCTGTATATGTTGATCATGTGACGTGTAAATATATCATCAAATATTACTGAATATATTTGTATTATAGAAAAACTGTATCACTTGTCACATACTGTATTAAATGGGCTAGTGTGCCAAAGTGGTGAGTCTATAGCTCGATTAATCATACCCACTTATATATGTACTTTCAGTTAATGCCTCTATTTATGGCAATTAATGTATGATAAGAGGAACTTAAAAGTTAAAACAACCCAAAATATTTATCCTATATGTCCTCAGAAGTTACTTCAAAGGGCAGTCGGGCAGAATAGCATTTAAATACCGTTCAGGTTGTATCCATTAAAGTATCTCCAATACAATTACAGTAACTTTTACAAGTTTATAACACCATCACGTTAAATTTTTATAAACTTCCAACATTTATAAACCGACCCAATCAATCTTATAAACGCATCCAAGTTTATAATTTGATTGTTTGCTTCATAAAAAGACCCACTCATACTCTCTTCTATAACTTTCTCTATAAATCACTTTAAACTAGTGTGTGCAATGAAAAAAATTATATGCTTAGTAACACATCATCTCCACATCACCATAAACTCTCTATAGACCCCATTGGAGGTGCTCTTAGCAATTGACGTATCTAATTTTATTCCTCCAAAGGCATCAAGCTCTTTTATGTTCAAAATAAGACGTTTCAAAATTTTAGGTGGGTTTGATACATTTGGTTTCCTTGCTCCTGAGGCGGTGGAACTACTCAACAGAGTCCAACGAGTTATGAACAGTAATGTTATGACACATAGATCCACGAATGTAGTTTTCAAAAGAGTTAGCTTTGCAATTCAAAAAGGGCTAGCGGCGCAACTTGTTGCTCGTTTGCCTTCAACCACGATGTAAATTTTATTTTGATGAAATAAAAATCCATGATAAGATTAGTGAGGTGGGTTTATTTGAATAAACAACACTTCTCTATATTACACTTATATAACGATAAGAGATGAGATCAATATAGAACTTATATTTGCCATAGAACCAATCAACCAATCATAGCCACCCATTTTTATTTTCCACTTTTTTTTTTAAATCAATATATCTTGCAAACGGTAAATCCTCAAGGTACAAAAAAAATACCATCGCGATGAGAATTAAATCATCTTTCTATATATATGCATTGTTATATACTTTCGACNTATATGATTCGTAAGAATCATATATGATTTGATTTTAACGAATCACATATGATTTTTGCAAATCATATATTATTTTTCTGCGCGGAAATTTTGAAAAAAAATGGTTTGTCGAAAAAAAAAGTTCGTCGAAAGTATATATATAACAATGCATGTCTATAGAAAGATAATTTAATTCTCGTCGCGATGGTATTTTTTTTTTCACGTAACGATTTACGGTTTGCGAGATATTTAATTTTTAAAAAAAGGGTGAAAGTTTATTTTTTTTATTTTGATAAAAAAAATGAATGGCTGAGAATGGTTCATTGGTTCTATGGCAAATATGAGTTATATATTGAACTTTTGGCATAACGATAATCAAGTCAAAATTTAGGCTCAAATAAGTTCGCATGGCTATATGTGTAGCAAGTTAACTGCTAAAAATTAAAATCTTAAATATTGCATTGTCTTAGTTTTGAATATGAATTCTAGATAAAATGTAAAATCACACGTGATTGTACATATTAAGATGTTGTGTTAATTTAAAGCTCAATGAGTTTCAATTATTATTTGAACATAAAATACCTTAGCACTATGTTCTCAAAATTTTTAGAGGTGAAAGAGAAAAGGAATTTAGAGTAAAGAAAAGAATATGAAAGTAAAGAAAAGAAGTTTACCTACTTTTTTGTCTTCTCTGCCACAAAGAAAATGAAAAGAGAAGTATAAAAATGTTTAACTACTTTACATAATACATATATAGCCTTTCAGTGTGTCATATATTCCGTAATAAGTACTCATCAATATACTAAAGGGGTATTTATGTGTTTTTGGTATTTTTACCTCACTTTCATCCCACTTTTAGGATTAAACATTTTGAAGGTAAATCACATAAATCATCCCCCATTTACTTTCACTTTCTCTTCTTAAAAAATCTAAATAACACAAGCTTTTTGGTTTCTTTCCTTTTTCTTCACTTTCATTCCTTTATTTACACTTGAGAACACATTGAGTGTAAATAAAGTCCCTGATGAAAGAACATTTAAGAAGTCATCTTCAGAGCTCTTTAGAGACTAAAGAAAGTCTCGTCACTTCCTAAGGCAAAATTCAGCAAGTAAAGCCTCTGAATCTGAAAGAAGATGATAGAATAAGTGAGCGATGATAATAACTCATTGACTCCCCAGATCTCCTCAACATATTAAGACATTTTGAAGTTATATAGTTATGAAAAATATCTAAGTCTCTGAAAGAAATAGGCGGTAATTTTATTGCAAAAATAAGTGAAAACACGTATCAAAGAAAGTCAAACAAGTACAAGAGTTGGTAGAAATGAGAAAACACTTGTCAACATTGTTCCCTAAATTGGCCTTGGACACACTCCAAGAATAGAAGAATTTAATGTAGTAAGGTATCAGTATACTTTTCTGGTTAGATGCCTGAACGTAGCTTTTATCCCACGGGTATCCACCTCGAGTTTTCATATAAAAGAGAATGTTATAAATGAGTAAATGTTACCTCGTATAGTTAATATGATACACACTTACAAGAGCATTTACTCCTCCAAGAACTAAGTCCCTTAACACATTCAGTGTGTTAACATAGTTATTCTTAAACACATACTTTGATTAGTATTTAACATAGTGCGGAGATCACTATACTTTGTCATTAAACTTTGATTGTTATTCCGCAAGAAATCATTTTAAATTCTTTGAGAAACCCCTGGTGTGCTAAAAAGACAAACAATATCTAGCACCTTTCCACGTGTTCATGAGCATCGTCATCCTTGTTTTCGGAAAAGTTATTGTCTCTCAGCTCCCGCATAAATTGGTTCTTGATCTCAAAGTGCACATTATTGCCAATCTCGGGTTTCACAACACCCGGTCTTTGATTTCCGTGAGTCAAAGCAAGGTATTGCTCAAGTGTGAGCGTATTAATGTCAACGTTTCTGATGCGCGTGATGTGTCGTTGCGGTTTAGCAGTATTAATGCCTACTCAAGTTTTAAATTTATATTTAGCTGACTTATCAATAACACACACACTTAACGAGCTGTGTGCCCGGTCAGTATGAATATAATGGTAAGTAGAGTGTCGATTACTAAGAGTGGAACGTATTATCTAGTTAACCTAATCAGTATTTTAATATCATATCCTAAGTTAGTTTTACAATCTTATAATCTAACGAAAGGGGGTTTTAACCTGAGAGACTGGCACAGTTTGGTTTTAATAAACAGTAAATAAACTAATGAGCACGAATCAGCGAATAGTAACACGTACATAGATAGATATTAGAAGCAGAAGAAGGCCTGTTGATAAGGCGAAAGTGTACCACTTTTCGGGAGTCATTTAAGCCCTAAATCGCATTTATTTGATCAAATATCTCCCTAAATCNGGGCCTTACCACGGCTCATGCAATCTGGACTGCCCTAGAGACTGCCTACAGCAACTCCTCTGTTGAACGGATCCATTCCCTACGTGATTCCCTTCGTAATCTATCAAAAGGCACCTCCACCGTTTCTGAATATGGTCGCCAATTCAAAGGTATTTGTGACAAACTTGCTGCTATTGGACAACCTGTAGATGAGATGGACAAGCTTCACTGGTTCGTTTGTGGCTTAGGAGCCTCGTTTGAAACCTTCTCCACTGCCATTCGCACGACCAAACCCTCTCCAACTTTTCGTGATTTGTTATCTCAAGCGGAAAGTCATGAGATGTTTCTCAAATCTCTTCATGGTTCGGTTCCACCTCCTGCTGCCTTCTTTTCTCAACAAAGTCGCTCTGGATCTTCACAGGGACGCCAACAACGCCAGCAAAACAACCCTAGAGGGGGCAGTCGCGGTGGTAACTCAAACGGGGGAAGAGGTCGTGGGGGTAGGCGTCCACCTCACTGTCAGTTATGTCGCACCAATGGGCATTATGCCTCCTCTTGTCCATCTCTTCATACTTATGCCTCAAGTGCTGCTACATCAGATACAAATTTAGCCCAAGCCTTCACCTCTCAGTGCCATGTTACTCAAGACCACCCGGATTGGTATGTGGATTCAGGTGCCACGGCTCACATGACCTCCTCTCCGGACAATGTCTCAAACTCGGCTCCTCATTCGGGTAATATGCGTGTTTTTTTCGGTAATGGTGATGCTTTACCTGTTTCTCATATTGGTCAATCTATGGTTTCAAATAAACTATTGCTTCGTGATGTTTTGGTCATTCCTAAATTAACCAAAAATCTCCTGTCCATAAGCAAACTTACCATGGATCATCCGGTTGATGTTCTTTTCTCTCAACCATTTTTTAATATTCAGGACAGGGAAACCAAACAGGTGCTTGCACAAGGACTATGTGAAGATGGGCTTTATGTACTTCGGGATACTCCAATGGCCTTGGCGGCAACTGTTGGTGTCTCAAGACAAGCTTCTTTTGAATTATGGCATAATCGTTTAGGACATGTTTCTTTTGATGTTATTTCAACTTTAAATAAATTAGGTGTTTTACATGTTACTTCTGTACTACCAAAACCGATTATTTGCAAACCTTGTCAGCTTTCCAAAAGCCAACGTTTACCTTTTGAACTTAATCGTAAGCGATCTTCATATCCATTAGATTTAGTTCATTGTGATTTATGGGGTCCTGCACCTGTTTCATCGGATGGTTACTTATACTATGTTATATTTGTTGATGATCATTCCCGTTTCACATGGTTTTATCCCTTAAAAACCAAGACTGGCTTCTATATGGTTTTATCTGCATTTATCAAACTTGTACAGACTCAGTTTTCCAGGAAAATTAAAGTTTTTCAAAGTGATGGAGGCACAGAATTTGTGAATCACACGGTTCGGAAAATCTTTGAAGACAATGGCACACTTCACCAATTATCATGTCCTTACACACCTCAACAAAACGGGCGTGCTGAGCGTAAACATCGGCATCTTGTTGAAACTGGGTTGGCTATGCTATTTCATGCTCATGTTCCTGCATCTTATTGGGTAGACGCATTTAGTTCAGCCACGTACATCATAAATCGATTGCCTACTAAACTTCTTGGTAACCACTCTCCTTTTGAATTATTATACTCACGGCTGCCAAACTACACAAATTTTCGTGCTTTTGGGTGTCTTGTCTACCCATATTTACGTGATTATTCAGCTCATAAGTTGGCTCCAAGAAGTATACCTTGTGTTTTTATTGGTTACAACCCTCAGTATAAAGGTTACAAATGCCTTGATCCAGCTTCGTCTCGTATATATATTACCCGGCATGCAAGGTTTGATGAGGTAACTTTTCCCTTTGCTAGCACCGCTAATCCTAATGCTCTCTCTTCACTTCAGTTGTGCACTTTTCTAGAAGATGGGCCGCCAATATCAAATGCTCCGGTTGCTGACTCTCGGCCCACCGATACTAGGCCCACATCTTCGACTCCTTGCAGGTTGTGCCCCATACCAACAGCAACCACTGCTGCAGAACCAATCCACGCGTCTGAGTCACCTCCTTCATCACCGTCTTCATCTGATGACGACAATCCACCATCAGACGCTGCTCCTACCGAGCCTTCGTCTGTCCACCAAATGCAGACTCGTTCTAAATCAGGAATTTTCAAGACAAAGCACTCTCCGGATTTTATATCTCTTACATCTCATGCTTTACACGCCGCTCTCTTTTCTCTTGCTCAACCGAAGGGATTCAAATCCGCAGCTAAACATCCTCAATGGATGGCTGCCATGCATGATGAAATGGAGGCTTTAAAACATAATCATACTTGGACTCTTGTACCACGTCCATCTGCCTCTAATATTGTTGGTTCCAAATGGGTTTATCGAATAAAATATCATGCTGATGGCTCGGTTGAACGGTTTAAAGCGCGTCTTGTGGCTCAGGGTTTTACTCAAATACCAGGTCTTGACTATTCCCACACGTTCAGTCCAGTTGTTAAAGCCTCTACTGTGCGAATTGTGCTATCTTTGGCTGTTCTCCATCGTTGGCGTCTACATCAGTTAGATGTCAAAAATGCGTTTTTACATGGACACCTCAACGAGACTGTTTACATGGAGCAACCACCCGGGTTCATTGATCCGCAATTTCCAAATCATGTATGCAAATTATCCAAGGCACTTTACGGTTTAAAGCAAGCTCCACGAGCTTGGTTTCATCGACTTAGTTCTTTCTTACTTACTCATGGCTTTGTCTGTAGTCGAGCAGACACTTCTTTATTTGTTTTCACTAAGGACTCTTGGATCATGTATCTGCTCGTTTATGTTGATGACTTAATCCTCACTGGCAACAATGAATCCTTGCTCACCTCATTTACTACTCGCCTTAATCAGGAGTTTGCCATAAAAGACCTTGGTGACCTTAGCTATTTTCTTGGCCTTGAAGTAAGATACACTGACGACGGCCTTTTCCTTAGTCAAGCCAAATATGCCACAGATGTTCTTACTCGTGCTGACTTGCTGGATTCAAAACCCGTGTCTACTCCCTTGGCTGCTAATGAGGTGTTTCTATCAGGTGGATCTCCTTTCGTTGATCCTACCCTTTATCGATCTCTAGTGGGAGCCTTGCAATACCTGACTATCACTAGGCCTGATTTATCTTATGCGGTAAATCAAGCTAGTCAGTTCCTTCATGCTCCAACCGATGCTCATTTTCAATCCATCAAACGCATTCTGCGATATGTCAAGGGTACAATTGCATATGGTCTCACTTTTCGGCGACCACATTCCAACTCCATCTTGGGCTACTCGGATGCTGATTGGGCCCGTTGTATCGAAACTCGTCGGTCTACTTATGGATATTCCATCTTTCTTGGAGGCAACTTAGTATCTTGGAGTGCCAAGAAACAACCAACTGTTTCTCGGTCTAGTTGCGAATCAAGATACCGTGCCATGGCAAATACTGCTGCAGAAATCGTTTGGATTACACATTTGCTTCGAGAACTTCATGCTCTACCACCTGATCGACCGACACTTTTGTGTGACAATAAAAGTGCTTTGTTTATGTCTCAAAATCCAGTTTCTCACAAACGTGCCAAACACATCGATCTGGATTATCACTTCGTTCGAGAACTTGTTGCATCCGGTAAGCTCTATACCAAGTTTATACCAACCAAGCTTCAAGTGGCAGACATTTTTACGAAGAGTCTTCCACGACCTCAATTCGAATATTTTCGGTCTCTGCTACGACTTGGTCCACCACCTATTCGCTTGAGGGGGGATATTAGATAATACCGACTAAATGTATTTGTACTTATCACTCCACAATTATAGGAGTTGATATACTTTGTATCTTACATTACTGTTATTATAAATATAGATACAACACACCATCAGATGTGTGGTTAATTCAATATATCTTATAGTGGGGGATTCATTGGTGGAATAAATTGTAATCACAAAACAGTTAGATACTTAGGAATGGTTCTAGTGCTATCAGGGACGGAACAACATGATATCCCCTAATGTCAATGATCTCGATAAAATATTGTTTTGTATTATTAATTTTCGTAAAAAAATCATTGCTTTTACTAATTGCACCCGGTCAAAAGCAACCATGTATGTTTCTAGCCTTTGCTTAATTAGTGAAAAGTAATCTCAAGCAACCATATATGTTTCTAGCCTTTGCTTAACTAGTGAAAAGTAATCTCGAACTTTGACGAAGTCCAAGTCGAAAAAATTGTGCACTTTTAACCTTCGTTCAGCCCACAAAGTGGTATATTATATTACCATTGGTTCCTAGTTATCCTTCTAACCACATATTAACAAAATGATACGTTTCTCTACTCATCTTGTTTCGGTTACGCATATTATAATCTTACGAGTAGAAATTAAGATAAGTAGAAGAGTAAAGGGTATGGTCACATGCCAAAACCCAAGCCGTTTCGCCAAATCAGCGGCACATCAGCATTTAACATTTCACATTCACACAACCCAAAATACCCCTCCCTCATTTCGCATGTCGTTTGCATGTCGTTTCATACTTTTTCGGCCCTGCCATTTTATTTTTTTTCAAACAAACTGAATTTTCCTTCATAAAAATAAATATACAAATTACAATACGGAAATTAAAATAGAATACGGGAATTAAAATACAATACGGAAATTAAAACTTGATTTGAGCTTTTATATTGCTCGCTAATTGTTGATCAATTCTTCTCATTTATGCTTCTCATCACTTCTTCTTTAGTGGCCCTCAAGGCGATTGTGATACGTGTATATGCTTCCGAGCTCATTAGCAGAGTATGCATACCGTAGCTATTAAGTGGCTAGTCGAGAGGCAACGAATGCACCCTCGTTTCCTCCTCAGTACATCTGCGCATCTAGGTGAGATAACGAGTCATCTCACCTAAGAAATTGTTAGCCAAAGTGACCTTCGCTTGTTGTTCGGTCTGTAGTCGCTTAATGATAGCCTTTCGCACATCGTTTGGTTTGTTAGTGTGAAAATGAATGATAGTTGAGAGAGTTTAATAAGAAGTTGTGTGAGAAAATGAATGATGGTAAAGGGGTATTTATAGGGGGAAAGATAGCCATTGGAGTAATATGAATTCAAAAAATAAATTAAAAACGTACGAAATTAAAGAAATTAAATTATCATTTATTTATTTGAAAATAGAAATTAGACATTTAAAAAACAATATGAAAACTAAAACATAATCGTTCTATTTGTATTTTTCATGTAGCCAAACAAACTTAGCACTGATTTGTTCTTGTTTTTTTGCCACCTTTCTAACAAAGGCATTATGCATTTCGTAATCTTTCGAAGATTTTTCATTTTTAAAAAGCCTCTATTTGAGCACGATTTTCTTGCGGAATGTCATTGCATTTCTCGTATGATTTCCTCAGATCATCTATAGCTTCGCAAGCCTTGTTGAATTGCATAGCTAAGTCGATCAGCGCTTGCTGACGAACAATATCATCCACAATTAGTTTCTCAACACAAGCTATGATTCATCTAAAGTATACGGAAACGAACAAGCCATGATTTTTGATACGGAGTAGTATATAATTATGTTTATTGTGTGAAATTGGTAAACTATGAGTAGTATTTATAAAGGTGGGGTGAAAAAATAAAATAAATGAAAAATAAAATAACTTTAAAACTATTTGTTTCATACATGAAACGGTAAAAAAAAATCAAAATATGTAAAGCAAATCAACAAATGGCGTCGCGTGACTTGACTCATGTTTCATTTGGCGCCAGCCTCGAGTGGTGTGGTGGCGCGTATTTGGCAGTCCTCAGGGGCGGAGCTATGTGAAGACCGGGGAGGGTCCCGGCCCCCTAAGTCTAAGCCCGTTGGTGTATTTATTTGCGATTTCATGTGTATTTTCGGGAAAAAAATTATTTCGGCCCTCCCATCTAATGTATTTCCCGAAAAAAAATTTGTTTCGGCCCTCCTACAAAAATTTTTCTAGCTCCGCCACTGGCAGTCCTAAATTGCGTGCCACACATGAATGGCGCCGATGCTAAGTGATTACACCCCTTGCTCTAAATATATAATGATCTACCTTTATATCAATTTGCAAAAGAAAGTTTGAAATAAATATTGTTTTAAGAGTGTGATTTTCTTTTGTCAATCCCACTTACTTTCTTATTAATTACAACTATTTTTATAAGTTAATTTTGATTTGTGTTTGATATCTAAATAGACAAGCTTAAGTATTTATAATACAAAAATGAACGAAGATATTCCATATATTTTCCTATAACCAAAATATGAAATGTCCAAACTTACTCGCCCTCCGCAAAGTGCGGGTAAATAAATCCTACTGTATAGTACCATTTTCCATATTTGCCGCCCACGGTCTAAGACAATTTAAAGTGTTATCTTTTATTTTAGTTCTTTATATTTATAAGAAGGAAAATCAAGGCAACAAAATATGATTGATTGAGATAAAGCCTCAATTATTTTTCTTTTGAAAAGTAGAATTTGGGTTTAACAAATTTGGTGGCGTAAGGATGAAGGTTTTCTAATGGCGTTGGAAGAAAGGCATCATCAACAACCCCATAATGAATCAACCAAAAACCGTTGCTACAAACAAACCTTTTTAACCAAATTTGGTTTTCGTAATACCCAAATAATGCTTGTCTTTACAAGCCATAATACCTTCTACACTATCTCTTTTTTCCTTATCAAACTTAAAGTAACATGTTTCTCACAAAATTAGAAACAATGCTTAATAATATTCTCTTCTAGTTTATCTATTGTAAATGATGATCCTTAATTCCTAATTCTGCAACTTTTATACAACAATTTATCTACTTCAACAATGTGTAGCTATCTCGCCAAACTTCATCGAGCTATAACACTTAGCCCATCACGACATTAAAGCATGCATATTATGTTCCGCGTTAATGTAGTATCTTCGTTCTTTTTAGACTATTTTTAGTTGTAGTATCTCTATCAAGAAAGTGAGATTTGTGATAGCGTATTATGTTCCGCATTAATGTGACTTACGAGCAAATGCTAGAGAAACAAAATCAAGATCACTACAACAAGTAAAGCAACGCTGCGCCTTTTTTTTTCGTCACCTGAAAAAAATCCATCGAGACATATTTAATCTAAAACTTTTCTCTTAAAATGTCGATTCATGTTAAAACCCCTGAGAACTTCTTTGTCACGGGGTTACATGATTTATTTCTTACATGTTGGTGGCGAGAATGCTCAGCGTGAGGTTGCAGTGTGTCGATTTCCAACTTTTCAGGTTTTGTTATATATTGACCTTATTCGCTACACAAACTTGAAATTTGTAAGCATTTATAAATGCAATAAAATCATAATGTTAACACATTTTCATAATTGGCTAACATTTATGTAATAGTTGTAGGAATATGTGTGTGTATATATTTATTAAAACATATGTGTATAAGCGACATCAGCATGAACCATAATTTCGTAATAAGATTGACATCTTGGGTAGCCCTTCTTCTTTCCATGTCCAAGATATTTATCCCATAAAATCTTAACTCACACACATATTACATATTTATATATACATCCCACACGTACGTTTAGCTACACACATATAACTATATATATCTAATCTTTCTTGTTTCATCACTTGAATCAAACACACAACAACAATGACTCTTCCTAATTTGTATAAACTCACAAACCTATTACCATTAGCTACATTCATCATCCTTAACCATTTCTACCTCGGATTTTCATCTAGCCGAACCCATGGTTACGAAGCACATATACGAAAACTACAAGAATTCAAGCCACCCTTTGATCATGCAATTGCAAACAACGTAAGTATTTACTTCGTATATTATTTAATTTTGCAAAACAATGACGTGACAGTGTTCATAGTGTTTAGTTGCATGAATTATTTTTCTTTTTTAAAATATTGTAGTTCATTTAAATGTAGGTGTTAGGTTCATCATTTTATGGTGTGAGCTGGTATGGGGCAGACCCAAGTGGGAAAATAGATAGCACGGATGCTATTTTGAGCGCGATAGCGGATGCAGTGGAGGAAGAG
Source organism: Artemisia annua (assembly GCA_014162995.1). Taxonomy (NCBI): domain Eukaryota; kingdom Viridiplantae; phylum Streptophyta; class Magnoliopsida; order Asterales; family Asteraceae; genus Artemisia; species Artemisia annua. Next base: position 132,875 of record LBNU01022862.1, read on the forward strand.
CGTGAGGGGATCATGATGGAGGGGATTGCAAATCATGGTGGTGTACAAATAAGTCTTGAAGGTGGGATTTATTTGATAAGCCGGCCGATTCAGTTTCCGGTCACCGGAGTTGGAAATATTGTGGTATGTGGAATTTAACGTTTAAATTTGACAATTCTTCACCAAACATAGACTTAATTCGACTTGTTTTTTAACGTATTATTTGACCATTAGAAGTCTATTAGTCATATAGGCTGAAAGTACACTTGGAAAGAAAGGTTTTGGAAGCAGAATTGAACAAAAATCTTTCCTTTTCACATAATTAATCATATTACTATGGAAAAAAGTTCTCTCTTTTATGCAAAGATTTTTTGAAAACTAAGTTTTCACGCGTCTATATCTCACCTAATACTTAAAGATAGATTGAGGTGATTCGAGTCAAGTCAATCTCAAGTTAATCTTAAGCCGAACACGAAGTTGCTTAATGATGGCTTGATCAACAATAAAGTCGATTTCTAACTTTTTCTAATGTCTTTAAGCACTACGTACCAAACTTGACCCGGCTCGTCTCAACCTGACTCTCTTTCACTTATAAACATTTTTTGAAAAAAATGTTGATAACCAACAATGTTGACCTGCCGGCAAATACGCCCTACTCCAGTACATACAATACGAATGTTTAATAATATTTATCTTAATATGTTTAACTACTTTAAACCAGATATCGGGCGGGACATTAAGAGCATCCAACAATTTCACAACCAACGATTATCTAATAGATTTATCTACATTACCCAATTCCACAAACCACAACTACAACTATGAATACATAACACTTCGAGATATAATGTTGGATTGCAACTATCGTGGTGGAGGTATTCGTGCAATAAACGCTCTTAGAACAAGCATTGACAATTGTTACATCACACATTTTACAAATAATGGCATATTAGTACAAGGTGGTCATGAGACCTATATTCGTAACTCGTTCTTAGGCCAACATATCACTGCCGGTGCTGATCCACATGAAAGGAATTTCTCTGGTACCGCCATTAATTTGGCTGGAAATGATAATGCCATAACAGATGTTGTCATTTTCTCGGCGTCCACAGGGATTATGATATCGGGCCAAGCTAATGTTATTAGCGGGGTACATTGTTATAATAAGGCCACGGGGTTTGGTGGTACGGGTATATATTTAAAGTTAGCCGGTCTTACACAAACGAGGATTGTTAATTCTTATTTTGATTATACCGGGATTGTTAGTGAAGACCCTGTGCAACTTTATGTCTCGGGTTGTTTTTTCTTAGGGGATGCTTTTATTCTCTTGAAATCGAACCGTGGTGTTGTGAATGGTGTAAATATCGTAGATAACATGTTTTCGGGGTCAAATAGAGGGATTGATATAGTTCAACTAGATCAAAGAAACGGTGCTTTTTACAACATTGATCAAGTTGTGGTAAATAACAACAATGTGAATGGGATGAATTTGAAGGCAACTTTCGCTAAAGGTGCAGCGCAAGGTAATGGGACTTCATGGACTGTAGATTTTAACCGAATTCTTCTCTTTCCGAGACATATAAAATCGGTGCAATATACATTGATGACGAACGAAAGTAACGTGTTTCCAAAGTATGTTCTACGAAATATAACAAACAATAAGGTATTTATCGAATCCGATATAGAAGTTGCGGGTAGTATGTATGTAACAGTAGATCAAGGCTTATCAAAACTAAGCTAGATCATTTGGAGAATCCCAAATAAAGGGATGCAAATGATCATATAGTTTTAATTCTTTAAATATTTGAGATTGTACATTGATTGGTTTAAAAGTATACAATGGAAAATTGCAAAGTGTTCAATTATTCTTGGCTTTTTAGCTCGATCATGTTCTTTGTCAAAAGATCGACTTTATTAATTGTTGAACTACTTTTACTGATAAATCAACACATAAGTTTCAGGCATGGAATTATGTTTTTATTTTGGAAATATTTCATTGGAATTTTATCTTCTAGCCAAATGGCTCTAGACCACAACAGAAACGGCTCTAAAACTGCAAGGAACCTTAGAATTTACAGCTTTGAAAATCTACCAATCGAAAAGACAAACTCCACGGGCCAAATCAAGCATACCGCATAACCACTAATGGCAATCACTCGGTAGAAAGTATGGGAAAAGGTGAAAGCTCGACCATGACCGTAAGAACTTAACGAAACCCGCCAAAATCGCAAACCAAATAATTCCGACCACACTATCTGGCCGAGTGGTGGCAAATAGAGACATGGAGAAAATCGTTAAACAACAAAGCTGAAATTATCAAGACCGTTGCCGACCCTTATCGCTTATTGCTAATATGACCTTTCCAAAACTACCATAAACCACATATTCCAAGCACCACAAATCTGAACCCAAGGACGCCTCAACCTAAGCCATGACCTCCACAACCTGTATGGAAACGTAGATGGGTGAATATATTTCCGTTAAAAAACTTAAAATTTTCATATCAAATAACCGTTCAAGTATATGGGTTTAGTTATAATACATGTGCACGCACAGGGTTTTTAAAATTTTGTTTTGATTGTGTATTATTATCGATTAAGAAATGAATCACTTAACATCTTTTAATTGGTTTTACTTGGTGGACTAAAAATAAAAACTCATATGTATATATGTTATAATCTACCTATTATTTTAGGAGGATGTTTTTCGATTAAAAATAATATTTTATTATTCAATCAAAATCACATGATGATGCTTGACTTGCATGAGATGTTATTGATGTATGCGTTTAGTTTTGCAAACCCATGCTATCAATTTACGATGTAACCCATGTATTTTTTTTTTTTTTTTTTAATAATTGGCTTTGTATAACGTTTTTAACTGGCAGACATGCTGAGGTTGATGTTGATGTTATTGTTTAACTTTAACTATTGATATTATGTTGTACAAAATGTGCGAGTTTAGTAGCAAATAATAAGTGTTAATGAAGTTAAATATGCTCCGTAAAGTTTCTAAAATGTTTTTATGGATTTTCATATATAAATTTTAATAACAGTTTCATGAGTCGTTTTTATAAGTAGAATCGCGCGTGTATATATATATATATATATTCATATCACAGTAACTCGTGCTTAATATTTGATATTTATATTCCCGTTACTAAAAATTTAGCCGTATTTAATACCCGACACGATGATTTATAGTGGTTCGACACTAAGCTTCTCTTCACCATACTCCGCTCCCCGAATTTCAAACTCGAGAGTTACTTCACTAAGTCAACAAACTCCCTTCTCGGTGGAGAAAACCTTACAATGTCGCTTACATTTTTTACCGAAACTAAGCTACATATCGAGTTCTACCTTAGGTACAACCAAACCCGTTATTTTTATGGCCGAAACATAACATACCTACCACCCTTGTGTTTTAAGGCCTATACACACTAAACCTATTTCTGTCGTGTTTTAAGGCCTAAACACATAACCTATCTAACCTCTAATTTGAAATATAATTATGATACAAGGTGTTGTATGGCAATGATACATGTTATTGTATAATGATGATCCAAGACATGGTTGTCTAATGGATATGATTGACTAATCTAAACATCAATAACTATAGGTTTGATATGGTTAATCTTATCTTTATAAGATGCCGTTAATGGATAAATATGACAAAAACTCTAACTTTGTTGTGGTGGATCTTTATATGCAAGTGTGCTTTTGGTGGAAGAGAGTGATAAGAACTCTAAGCTTGTTTTGATGGATCTTATGTGATAATATGTTTTCAATAAATAAAAATTAGAAGCGTTACTATCAAAGGCTAGTGATGGTTTTGAAGACTTGAGAATGTTTATTTTTACATTGCAAAAGCTTAGTTTTGAAGACTTGAGAATGTGTATTTTTACATTGCAAAAGCTTAGTTTTACTGCGCATACCAAAATCCTAAGTAGTGATCTATTAAACAATGATATAATCTAAACCTAACACGTATAAAGGGTGTTTAGAAACATACTTGATTATCATGTTGTTAGTAAGCTTTGCTGACCTTATCTGTTGCACGAAATACCTTTTATACCTTGTTGCTTACGATCAGTTTTAGGGTTTCTTGGAGATTACCACATTTAGGTTTGAGTCAGGTATCCATCGGTACTGCACAGGTAGAACAAGGCTCGAACATATCGCAAGTTAGCTGATTACAAAACTGAGTAAACCCCTAAATAGACTAGAAGTCGATTTAGGAATGTGTTGTGATTATTTTAGGGTTCGAACAAAAAAGGGTTCAAAACCCTTTTGGGGTTTGGTCGATCGAGCGCATGAAAAGGGTAAGAGAGGGAAGACTTTTAGGGTTATTAGAAGAGTTTGGAATCCCTTAAGGTGACTTGTATTTATAAGGCACTTAAGATGATTCTAGAATACTTGGTGAATAAGTATTGGAATTTTTTTAGGAAACAAATTCCCTCCTCTTGGGTTGGCGGTCAAACGAACCAAAACAAACACCCTTTGGGTTTGTTGTTTTGTTTCTTGTTATTAATTACCCTCAAATATTTATCCTAGATAAATAATAGACTTTCGAGTAATAACCGTTTAACCCTTAAATGAAATATCGTTGTATTTTCATTTCCTCTCAAACCTCATTCCATTTCGTAAACTAGTATATTATTTCTGCTTGCCTTATTCTTTTTAGTTTGCACCAGTGTGATCCTTCGGCATTGTGAAAGTCGTTGTGTTGTTTGCACACAAACCTTTCAAAAAGGATTTTTCCATTAAAATAGGATCCGTTGAGGTCTGAATATAGCCATTTACAAGCTGATTTTCAGTCACATGTTTTTGCTTTTTTCACAAATGTTCACTTGTTCAAAAGGCTCCTAAAAGTATACCTTTCACTAACCAATTATATTTGAACTTACAAGTGTTTATGAAAGTTTGCTTGATAAAAAACAAAGTGATTTTTGGTTTCATTACCGAAACAAAATATGATTTCCCTTAATGTAAACTAGGTGACTTTAAATTTGAATCACTTCCTAAAAGTGGAAGAGTCTTGCTAGTTGGAAATTCATTTTTATAAATCACTTAATGAGTTTTTATAAAAATGGTGCAAGTATTTAGTATGCAATTTATAAAATGCTACAAGAGATTTTACAAGAAAAAGAAAGTACTTTGATGCAATGTATGTGCAAATGCATCTTTGATCATTAGGCTAGTTTGTAAAATCATGTACATACCTTGTATAAAAAGTAAAATTAGGTTCAAAAGAGAATGATTGAAATTGTAAATACTTAATTACTTCAAAATATATTTTAAACATTCTCAATGGTTTGTTAAATGTTTTGATCATAATGTAACATATTCGAAATTGTGTTGAAACATAAGAAGACTCGAGACATTGAGAGGTGTTGAGAAATATATGCTTTGACGATTTATGGTTACGAGTAACTTGCGCATATCCCAATATATATTACAAGTTACATCATTATTAAAACATACGATACCATTTAGTTTAAAAATCTTTATATTTGCACTAACAAACTTGACGCCACAACCCAAACCACGACCTCCATTACCTTCTAAACCACGACACCACAACATAGATCACGACCTCTGCGACCCAAACCACGACCTCCACACTATCCTGACACCCAATACAAAGTACTTGAGAATGGAAAGATTTCATTCATAAAAGATAATCTGACTATATTTCCTAAGAGCACTGGGTACCGTGGTGTCGTGGATGTGGTGCCGTGGGAGTTTTTTGCTGCCACTTCAGCAAAAAGCTCCATGGCACCAGAAACCCCACGGCACCACATTTCAGGGGTATCCGTTGGCACCAGAATTTCTGGTGCCGTTGGCCAATTTTATTTTATTTATTTATTTTTTTTACTTAAATTAAAATATACACAATATAAACTAAAATAAACTTCATTAATTAAAATAAACACATTACATTAAAAAATACACATTACGCGGAATGCAAATACATTAAACAACGTACAATTAACCTACTTTAAAAATATTAAACTACGAATCAAGAAAACGAATCATCCGACACATATCCCTCGTGACTCGAATAGGAGGCACTCGAATCGTCCTCACTCGATGGCACACGGGGCAATCCATTTCGCATTCGCCATTCTGCTCGACGGTTTCTCCGAGCCTGTTTAGCTCTTAAGTACGCCTCACGAGCTCTTGCCGCACGTTCTTCCTCTGCTTGAACACGTAACAATTCTTGCATATCTTGCAGAAACAGTTCTTCTTCAGTCAACCCTCTCCAAATGGGTTGGTTTTCCACCCGTTGATCGGGTTGTTGTTGGAATACTGGAAATATGTCTTCCGGTGGAGTGTTCACCGGTTCATTTGCTGGGAATTGCTGGGAGAAGTCGTGTTCACTTGGGAATTGTTGAGAGAAGTCACGGTGACTTGAAAGTCACGGTGAGTTGGGAATTGCTGTGAGAAGTCTTTGCGAGACATTGTGTGTGTTGTGTTGTGTTGTGTGTGTTCAAGTCAATCCAGGTGAGGCTATATATAGGTAAAAGTTAGAACTTTGAATTTGAAATTTGAAAAAATCCCGCTTTAAAGTTTGAATTTGAAATTTGAAAAAATCCCGCTTTAAAGTTTGAATTTGATTTTTGAAAATATCCCGCTTTACAGTTTGAATTTGAAATTTGAAAGCATCCCGCTTTACAGTTTGCATTTGAAATTTGAATTTCTAATGCCTCCTATATAAAGCATTGCATACCTTACTATTTTGCACACACTCCACTTTGTAAAACATTTTACAATGAATAATCGTTGGTCAATGGAAGAAGAAAGCTTGCTAGCTAACGTATGGCTTGGAGTTCACGAAGATAGAGACCTTGTGAATGAACGTTCTTTTCGGAATGTCGTTACACAAAGGTTCAACAATCAGACTGATGGTGAGCACCGTAATAAAAATAGTATTACAGGTCAATGGAACAGAATCAACCTTGAATGTCGTAGATATAATGCTATTTACAAAGAGTTGTTGCTTACAAGTGAAGACCCTTGTCGTCTCAGCAATGCAAACCGAATTTATCATGAACGCCATGGGAGTGGGTTAAGATATCAACAGGTGTGGTTCATTCTGAGAAACATGTGGGCATGGGACAGAGACAATGAGTAATGGTGTTTTATGTTAAGTATTTCTGTAGCGTGTTTATTTCTTTTCCGTATCGTGTTTATTTGTTTCCTGTATCGTTTGTAACTTGGTGTAATGTTGCTTTAACTTTGAAATTGAATAAAAGGCTTAACGGCTACTTTTCATTGAAAAAAAAATCACAAGACGAAATTTAAACGACATAGGAAATAAAAAGTTACAATATAACGTTACATAAAATTAACTAGTTTTCATTTGGATTATTTGCCCTCTCACGTGCTTTTCGGGCAAGGGAAGAAGCCCATTTTCCCCTCAACATGTTCTTGGTACGAATACGATAGTCACGCTTGTTGGCTTCCTTGTTGTATACGTCGAGAACTTTATCCCAAAACGTATTCATTTGTTGATCCGCACTCGTATTTG